>APFE031726082.1:12701-124847 GCA_000404065.3 Pinus taeda | reverse complement strand
GAATCACCCAACCTACGATGAAAGTGATAGTTACCAGGTTTTACGACGCCAGAATACGTCTCTAGCCTAGACTTCTAAATGGTGTGCGTTAGGTTCCAAAGCATTGTTATGTTTATTGAAATGTATTTTAGATTTGATCTTTCTTAAGAAGTTTTCCTTTAAGGTTGATCGCGTGATGTACATATACAATTCCTAAATATGCAATCTAAGATGATAAACAGGCGTATACTTTCTTTTTGCATTGAAAATCCTAGCTACTAAGGAAAGAAAAGTGAAATTATTTCAACATAGAGCAGACAACACACGTTAAGTCCTATACCAATTTCTGCATGCATTCTGAATGTAAATGTACATGTATGTATTTGTTTTCCACTTTCTTAGTGTGTGGATGACAAAAAAAATGCCAAGTGCAATATGATACCAATACAAGGATATGGCTATTCCAGAATTCTGACATACATAAGCAAAGCTATTGAAGTTTGTATCAAAGATTTTCTAGAGTCTGTTCACTAGAAACAAGACAGCCATGACGGCACCACTTTGCACTAGTCTAACACAAAGGAAAAAAAACTAAATTATCAAGAAAGAATATTTATAACTAAATCATTTCAATTGGGAAATTATTTTGAATTAAATTTATAAGACCCTGTAGCTGCTCAGTGGTTACTGTACAATTGATGGAAGAGGATTCTCTAGCATGGTCCATGGAAGGAATAGAAATGAAGCAAAAATTTGGAAAGGAGATTAAGGTTGTTACCGGAGATGAACAAATACAACAAATATCCAGAAATGTCCTTCAACGCTAAAAGTTGAATCGCCAAATGACAAAACAAAGCAGGCGAAGGCAAAGTGTCTGTATTTCAACATTGCTGCGTGAGTAACCAACATAAGCTGCACAGTGGAATGCAAATTAATAGCCTAAGCACGGAAAATCGCCAATATAATCCAGACAAGCTAATTCTCAATATTTTAACATAAAAATTTAAATTTAAGAGAATTATCACTTTATATTATATAAATTCAAACATTTTCCTTTGTACATTATATTATTGTAATCAAAAAAATATATCATACATCTTTGTACCATTAATAAATATAGTGCAGAACTTAAAAAACATATTAAATATTTAATTTGAAAATAATTTGAAAAATTAAATGTAACTAAACAACATCAATAAATAAATCATTCAAAAACAAATTAAATTAAATACCTGAAGGCTGAACGCTGAATCAATAGTGAAGGCTGAATCAATTGTAAGGATCTATCCCTCTGCATTTGGAAAAAGTTCAGTACAGATGATATGAATTTTTTTTAGTTGTAATTTATTATCAGCCTAGATCTATGTCATCCTCATGAGAATTTCCTTCCTTCGTTGGACTCTAATTATGTGGATGCAATTTTAATGTATATATACTAACTATTGCTTCAATAATGCAAACAGAGGTGATAGCGTTGTTAAATTGGGACAATTTCAAAAGTATAAAGAGATGTAGTTAGTGTTGATAAATTGTACATAATTTTAAAATATATGTACATTTGAATTCAGTGTTTCAACATTATCAGTTTTTTAAAGGAGAATACAACATTATTTATTAAAACAAATAAAAAGTATAAAGTATAATGTCAATAGGTGAATTGATTAGCTTTATATAGTCTTTTAAAAAAAATGTTTGGCCAAGCTGTAAATAATGCTTTCCTACTGTACGAGGTTAGAAAGCAGCCATTATTTGATATTCTTAGGTTTTTTAAAAAAATGTTTTGGACAAGCTGTTGAAGCGGGAGTGAGTCCACTGAAGAAGAACTCTACTTGGGGGAAATAAAGGCAAGGAATTAGATATGTATTAGTAGTATGGCTTCACGTGCTAAGAACATTTGAGAATGGAATCCCTAGGAACAAATAACAAATTATCTTCCACTTATTTTCCGTAGCATGGAAACAATTACATCGGGAGATAGGACGGTTAAGTTGGGTTTGTCCAGCTGGACTATAAAATAACTTGTAAGGTTTTGGGTAAACAAGTCTAGGTGACTGTTCAAGTTATGGCTCTGAGTGACTACTCAAGCCCGTTATTAGATTATTCTTGTTTAAGCCTATTTTTAAAACTATTGTTCAGGAATAATGGTAGAGGTTACCCTACAAAGGTAAATATAAGGACTGTAGAATTTATAACATCAAATCAGGGACAAGCATGGAATAAATGAGTGCCTAACAAATCCTTGATTAAGAACGTGTTAATTTCATTTTAATAAAGTAATGATTAGTATTCTTTTATGTGAATTGTCTTGGAGAAAACGTTTGAAATAAGCACAGGCACAGTGATGAATGATGGATCTGCAAGCTAATAAAAAAGAAGTGATAAGCAAAAAAGAGAAGAAGTGATAAGCAAAAAAGGGGAGTTTGTGATAAGATGCAAATAGGGCGAGTTCATAAATGGATAACATTGTTTTAAACTATCTAAGCAATGCGTACACAACCAACATAGATATTTCGAATTGGGTCGATATATGTATAAACGAAATAATGTTTTCCTACTGTATGAGGTTTGAAAGCAGCCATTATTTGACATTCTTAGGTCTTTTAAAAAAAATGTTTGGGCAAGCTGTAAATAATGATTTTGCGATGACCCAGCACGAAAAATATTGCAAGTCCTTTTTCATTTATTATATGTCATTAGTATAGCTTTCTGCCTTACTCATAGCCTTTGAATTGATTCAATTAGATTACTTTCTGGCCATCTCTGGTTCATACTCAGTTTAGGTAAATATGGTCATTTCTGTTTCATATTCGGTTTAGGTAAATAGCTAAAGCCGGTAGTCTGTTTGCATTGTTTTATTTTTGTCGTTGGGATTCTTTTGGATTTTGGATTACGTGAAGTTACTCATTAAAGTGGAGGAACAGAAGATATATATACAAATAAATAGGCATAAAGAACCCTAATAATGTTATTTTGTGTTAACTGAAGTCATTCTCTCTCCTAATGACTTTGTTTGAAAGCATTCTACTGTCCTGCCTAGGGTTATTGAAGTCATTCTACATCTCATGTGCAGTGAACTTGCAGGGAAGTGGAGGAAGGATATTTATTTCGGGGCGTACATGTGGTCTTTTCTTACTTATTGTCAGTGAAATTGGTACGTGCAATGTCAGGAAAGAATGGAAGAGCGGTTGGTACAACCTTCTACCTTCACACTCATGAGTCATAACTCTCCATTGTTAACCCAAATAATTTAGAAGATAGTCTGGCTGAATCGAGTTGTACAAATAATTTATAAATATATTCTGCAAAATTTCACTAAAGATGAATCCCGAAGCCAAAGGCTGTCTGGAGGTCATCTGGAAACTCAACCTAGTACTGAAATGTGTGATTTCGTATTTCGAGGGTTCATATTTGCGCTTGAATTATTTGTTAGAGGGTTCATTTTATTATGTTACATATGTCATTCCATACGGATTCTGCCATTCCATCATTCTTAATGTGGTAAACTGCTGACTCAGCCAATTCGCTAACCATCTAAACATCTGTCCGCCGAAATTTCACTGAAATATTTAGATGGGGGTTGAGCCTTTTCTAATTTATTGTTTCGATTTTAGTCTGAACCTATCATAGATCTTAAAGGTTTAACTGATTTCGAAGGATTTTATTTTTATTCTGATTTCAGACTCAAGGCATTTCAACACATGGAGATGATCGTCCCTGGTAGGATTGGTTTTCTATTAATTTCATTGGAGAAAACGTTTGAAATAAGCACAGGCACAGTGATGAATGATGGATCTGCAAGCTAATAAAAAAGAAGTGATAAGAAAATAAGGGGAGTTTGTGATAAGATGCAAATAGGGCGAGTTCATAAATGGATAACATTGTTTTAAACTATCTAAGAAATGCGTACACAACCAACATAGATATTTTGAATTGGGTCGATATATGTATAAACGAAATAATGTTTTCCTACTGTATGAGGTTTGAAAGCAGCCATTATTCGACATTCTTAGGTCTTTTAAAAAAAATGTTTGGGCAAGCTGTAAATAATGCTTTCCTATTCTTCAGGAATAATGGTAGAGGTTACCTTACAGAGGTAAATATAAGGACTGTAGAATTTATAACATCAAATCAGGGACAAGCATGGAATAAATGAGTGCCTAACAAATCCTTGATTAAGAACGTGTTAATTTCATTTTAATAAAGTAATGATTCGTATTCTTTTATGTGAATTGTCTTGGAGAAAACGTTTGAAATAAGCACAGGCACAGTGATGAATGATGGATCTGCAAGCTAATAAAAAAGAAGTGATAAGCAAAAAAGAGAAGAAGTGATAAGCAAAAAAGGGGAGTTTGTGATAAGATGCAAATAGGGCGAGTTCATAAATGGATAACATTGTTTTAAACTATCTAAGCAATGCGTACACAACCAACATAGATATTTTGAATTGGGTCGATATATGTATAAACGAAATAATGTTTTCCTATTGTATGAGGTTTGAAAGCAGCCATTATTCGACATTCTTAGGTATTTTAAAAAAAATGTTTGGGCAAGCTGTAAATAATGCTTTCCTATTCTTCAGGAATAATGTTAGAGGTTACCCTATAGAGGTAAATATAAGGACTGTAGAATTTATAACATCAAATCAGGGACAAGCATGGAATAAATGAGTGCCTAACAAATCCTTGATTAAGAACGTGTTAATTTCATTTTAATAAAGTAATGATTCGTATTCTTTTATGTGAATTGTCTTGGAGAAAACGTTTGAAATAAGCACAGGCACAGTGATGAATGATGGATCTGCAAGCTAATAAAAAAGAAGTGATAAGCAAAAAAGAGAAGAAGTGATAAGCAAAAAAGGGGAGTTTGTGATAAGATGCAAATACGGCGAGTTCATAAATGGATAACATTGTTTTAAACTATCTAAGCAATGCGTACACAACCAACATAGATATTTCGAATTGGGTCGATATATGTATAAATGAAATAATGTTTTCCTACTGTATGAGGTTTGAAAGAAGCCATTATTCGACATTCTTAGGTCTTTTAAAAAAAATGTTTGGGCAAGCTGTAAATAATGCTTTCCTATTCTTCAGGAAAGATGATAGAAGAGTTGAATAGATGATACCATGATGCAAGAGAATCGTGGATTCTGAGGCAAGAGTATATCCCGGATGGCTTGCTTGGCGTGATACACATCGATGGGCTGGTCGAACTCTAAGATGGCATGTACACAGAGTGAAAATTCTGCAGTGGTGAGAGACTTCCTAGTTGGACTCACAGGAAGTGTTGAGTCACAATTCATGGCCACAGATTCACCGTGAGATCCCATGGCTACCGGTTGAAATGAACCAGGTGGATGGATAGGAAAGAATGTGGGAAAAGAAACTGAGGCGATGTGCACTCTCAGAGCCAAGGTTGGACAGAAATGTAGTGGATGGATGGATAAATTTTATAGGATGATGGGATGGAAATTTCATAACAAGAAGCTATTACTATCAGATCTCTCGATTTACCTGGATATTAAATATTGCATACTCAACACTCGGAAAGAAATTGCAGATGTATAATCCAACGATTCTAACCAAACCCACACTAACTTAATTAATCTGACACTCGATTACTAGAAATTGCAGATTTATAATTCACCCAATTCGAACCAAACCCACATAAATTAATTAATCCCACACTCGATTGCGTACAAATTGCACATCTGCAATTCACCCAATGACCAGGTTAAATTCTAATTAGCATTACTCTGGTTTGCTTTCATTGATTATTTTTTCTGAAATGAAATTGCAAATGTATAATCCAACGATTCTAACCAAACCCACACTAACTTAATTTATCTGACACTCGATTACTAGAAATTGCAAATTTATAATTCACTCAATTCGAACCAAACCCACATAAATTAATTAATCCCACACTCGATTGCATACAAATTCCACATCTGCAATTCACCCAATGACTAGGTTAAATTCTAGTTGGCATTACTGTGGTTTGCTTTCATTGATTATTGTTTCTGAAATGAGTTTATTTTCTACAAAAACATTCAAACATTCGTGTCGATGCTTTAGAGGAGGATGTAAAGTACAGAAAGAATGAATCTTACTTTTTCATAGAACTTGATAAATTTAGTGAAATGATAGAATCACAAAGAAATCACAAGGACAAGCTAGAAAATGAGAGGTTTAATATCTTTACAAAATAAGCCAAAACATTCAAATTCACCCCAAAAAAAATTCACATACCTGTACAGACCCCGACAGATTAATGGTAGGAAGACTTCCGAAGACTTCTGGGAAAAGGCAGTAATCACTTCACAAGGAGTTGTATGAACCTAAGCAGCTAATTAGGCAATGAAATTAAGGTAGCCAGGAAATCCCATGTGTGAAGGAGAGGGTATAAATAGTGATGTAACAGCACAAAGCCCTCACGCAGGGAGAAAGACACCAAACCAAGAAGAAAGACACGTTTAGTCACTGCTAAGACACGTTTTGGTTCAGTCATTGTGAAGAGTCTCATAGCCAGGAGGGCTGGCCTTTCATGGCCCATTGCCAGATCCTCCCTCTCTGTCTTCCAGCTAGTGGAAAAAATAACATTTTTCTATTAAAAAAAAAAATTAAACCAACGGCAAAAAACACCCCAATCGTCTAACACACATAATCAATGGCTGAGTATCGCACACGTCACATTTTAGGGATGTCTTTCTCAGAGGGAATGCCTTACGGCGTAAAAATAATATGATATTTAATTTTTGCATAAGAATAATGTGATATTTAATCGATAAGATTGATAAAAAGAGTTATTTGATATTTAATAGATAAGATTTATGTTACATCGAAATTGTTTTCGATAAATGGAAAACTTGTTCCGATGGTTCGCGCTCTCGGCAGCCTTAGAATTATTTGGGAACGTATTTTTTCAGCGGGAGTGGAGCTCGTGGCAAGTTAACGGAGTTTTATATAAGGTTTTTTTTGGAGTTTCCCAAGCTTTGAAGATTGATTTTTTTGGAGTTTTACCATTCTATAGAGTTGGGGAATACAAACTTTGTAGAGAAATATGTAGAACTGCTCTCAAAACATGAACTTATGTTGAAACCTTCGTAGGATGAAAGGCTAAAGACATCTTTAACGTCCATATCCTTAATTTACAAATTGGAGCAATCTCTTAATGGGTTAAAGAAGCGTGTGGCACCTCAACATAAGGGCAATATATGGGATGCCATGCTAATGAGTATTTCTTTTGTTGTTTATGTATATATACCGCGGAAGGTTGTGTGTGCATATTGTATGTGGCAGTCAATGCTTAAACATTAGAGTTGTTTTTCCTCTTAGGAATAATTAAAAGAAACATGTCAGAGAACTTGACATTTTATATATATGAAAGGGAGAGACACGCAGAAAATATATTTTTTTATAAGAGAGTTATATATTTATTATTTATATATTTAAATTGATTTTAATACTTGAATATTTTAATTCAATATTAATTTTGATTATTATATAATTTAATTATATAATTTTTTTTATTATTATATAATATTACCACTCTAGATTAGTCGTTTCCTCAAATTTTTGGGAAACCTCTAGCCCTTTCGAACACCTGTACCCAAGTTCCCACAATTCTCACGTTCAAGAAAACTCATGCAACATAGGATAACATTGATAAAAAGATTTATTGTATTTATTATTTATTATTTAAAATTTAGTAATACTACTCTGGATCCATCTAACTCTGGAACTCATGCAACATAAGATAAGATTGATAAAAAAAAATATTGTATTTATTATTTATTATTTAAAAATTAGTAATACTAGTCTAGATCCATCTAACTTTGGATCTATCATGGGTCGAGAGGATTCGATCTCTCTCTGGGCATGATAGATTCAAAGTTAGATGGATCTAGGTTGGTTCGAGTTGGGTAGCAATGTTATATTTTTAGATTATCATTATTATGTATATGTTTGAGAAACTTCATACTTTAAAATTTACATTAAGTTTTATTTTCTTGACAAGGGCATATAATTATGTTCTTTAATTTAGTCTATGTTTCTTACCTTGAATGGTTTGTATGTCTGTGTTTGGATGTTTGAGTGGTTTGAGTGTGTCTATATTTGGATGCTTTGAGTAGTTGGTGTGTTTATGTGTTTGGATTTGGATGGTAATTTTTGTGAATGTTACATTCTTTGTGTTATATTTCTATATGTGTATGTAATTGTCTATTAGTAATTAATTGATATTTCTATATGTGTATGTAATTGTCTATTAGTAATTAGTTGGTGATGAAGAAGGAAGACAATCTTGTCAATAGCTTGCAAAAGGATTGATATTGCACATCTATTTCATTTAATTTTAGGTATCATAGTTTTAACAATTATTTAATTATTAATAGTGTCCCTCCAAGTATTACAAAATATATCTTCAAGAGTAGTTTTAATTTTAAATTTGCTGAGTTACCTCAATTTATTGAGATGATATATATTGTTAATAACTTTAATTACGAAAAAAGATGAAATAAAAATTTTGAACGCAAAGTGATAATGTAAGAGAGTTGAATGGCAAAAATTGTAAATAATAAGAATGTAGTCAATTAAAAATAATCTGCACTATTTTCTTCTACTATTCTTATTGTCGTTAGTTTTTCCATATTTTCATATTGATTATATGAAAAGTGCAATTGAAATAGTAAACCATTGGCATTATGATCAATCCCAAATTATGTTCTTCTACTATTCTTATTGTCACCTTTGTTTGTTTACTTTCATATTGATTATATGAAAAGTGCAGTTGAAATTATAAACCATTCAAATATTTAACTCGAGTAATTGTAGAAAAAAAATTACATTTTCTCTCTTACTCTCCAATATTAATAGGTTGGATTACTCTAACACAAAAACAAATGCACATTGTCAATAATTTTTGTGTGTTTATACTAAAATGATTCTCATTGTTAATCCAATCACTTTAAAATTAATGTACCATTATACCATCATAAATCCAGTTACATCAAATCAATCAAAATCTATACTAAAATCAATGCATATGATGCAAACAATCAAATAATATTAGAAATCAACATCTACATGGAAATCAATGCATCTAGTGCAAGCAATCAAATATAATAAAAAAAATCAACATCTACAATGAGATCAATACATCTAATGCAAGCAATCAAATATGGTTAGAAATCAATATTTACACTAAAATCAATGCATCTAATGCAATCAATCAAACAGAATTAGAAAACATATACATTAAAATCAATGCATCTATAGCAAGCAATCAAATAGGATTAGAAATCAACATTTATATTGAAATCAATGCATTTAGTGCAAGCAATCAAATATCATTAGAAATCAACATTTACATTGAAATAAGTGCATCTAGTGCAAGAAATCAAATAAGATTATAAATCACTATCTATAATGAAATCAATGCATCTAGTGCAAGCAGTCAAATAGGATTATAAATAACCATCTACACTGAAATCAATGCATTTGGTGCAAGAAATCAAATAGAATTAGAAAACATCTACATTGAAATCAATGCATCTAGTTCAAGCAATCAAATAGGATTAAAAATCAACATCTACATCGAAATTAATGCCCCTAGTGCAAGAAATCAAATATCGTTATAAATCAACAGATCAATGCATCTAGTGCAAGTAATCAAATAGGATTAGAAATAACCATGTATGCTAAAATAAATGCATCTAGTGCAAGGAATCTTCTTCTCTCTCTCCCCCATCCATCTACATCTATATGTTCCTCCATATCTCGTTCTATGTCTCTGTATGTCACCCCCAAACATACACACACTCTCTCCATCTCTCCCTTGTCACTCCCTCTCTCTCTCTCTCTCTACTTCTCTCTTTCTCTATGTATTTCTTCTTCCCTCCCTCTTTCCCCTTCCAAATCCATCTCTTTTTTCCTCCCTCTCTCCTCATCTCTTTCATCCTTCTTCTTTATCTCTTTCTCTCCTCCCATCTCTCTCTTTGCCCTCCAACCCTGTCACTTTATCCCTCCCTCTCTCCTTCTCTCTCTTCTCCTCTCTCCCCCTCCATCTTTGTGTCTCCCCTCTCTCTATTAGCCTTCTCTCCCTCTCTCACTCCTCTCCTTCTCTCTCTCTTCATTCCTCCTCTCCCCTCTATTTAGTTTATCTCCTTCCGTGCAAGCAATCAAATAGGATTAGAAATCACCATCTACACTAAAACCAATGCATCTAGTTCAAGAAATGTTATTACGTCTCTCCCCCCCATCTACATTTAATATCCATCCATCTCTCCTTCTTTGTCTCTCTATCTCAACACCCCAAACACACATTATTTCTCTCTCCATATGTATCTATCTATCCCTCTCTCTATCTCTCTTTTATTCTCTCTCTTCACCTTCTATCTATATCTCTATCTCCCTTTGTCTCTCTTTTGTCTTTCTATATAACCCCCAAAACATACACACTCTTTCTCCATAACTATATTTCTCTCCCTCCCTCTTCATCTCGCTCACTCCCTCCCTTCCCTTTCTATCCATCGCCCCCACCCCCCCCTATACGATTTGCCCGTACCTCTTCTAATCTCTCTCATCTACATCCATTTCGTCCCTTCTCTTCATCCGCCTAAGATCATTCTCATCAACACAGAGTGATCTCTTCTCAGCTGTATCCCAAATTCCTCTCTCTCTCTCTCTCTCTCTCTCTCTCTCTCTCTCTTCGCCCTCTAACTATGTTACTATCTCCTTCCCTCTCACGTTCTCTCTCCTACTCTCCCCCACCTTCTCTCCATCTCTCCTTATTTGTTTCTCTATCTCAACCCCAAGCATAAGCACTCTCTCCATCACTTCCTTGCCACTCCCTCTATCTCTCCACATCTATCACTATCTTCCCTCCCATATATATAAAGAGTTAATATACATCATGGTATATTTAATTTATTATTAATATAAAAATTTAATATATATTAAATTAATATTGTATTATTTAAAATTTATTAGTGGAATAATATTAATATTATAATATATTAATATTAATATTATATTTAGATTTCTGAAAGGAGCTCGGATTTTCACAGTGCTCATGTTTTTTTGTCAACTTTTCGAGTCTGGACCGGCTCATCACTTGGTCCTGAAGATGACTCTAGGTTCAGACTTGAAACGTCGACCAAAAAACATGAGCATTGTGGAAAATCCGAGCTCCTTTCAGAAATCACACCACTTAGATTTAATAATAATATGATTATGAATATTAATCTTTCAATATGAATATTAAATTTAATGATGTTTTTTATATGGCATGATAACAAATTTTATGATGAAACTACATCAAATCAATATTTTTTAATATTACATCTTTGACATGGAAATATTTATGTGTATAGAGATTTTAATATATCCATAGGATATGGTTTTCATTTTAAAGATTCATTTTACAAATAATTAATTAAAAGAAATATTAAAAGATTTTAGAGCAAGATTTTGGATTCTTTGTGTGGAATTAAACTTTTTACTTTGATTTAAGAAATGGTAGTGGCTTTAGTAAATAGTAAATATGTTTAAAATTTTACCTAATCTGGAATTTTAATGTGGTAAATTTTTTTGTCGAACGTAAACATAATTGTATTGTAGTTTTTTTTTTCTGATCTATATTGTTATTTTCATTTTTGTTTCAGGTCAATAGTATTTTTTTCTATTTTCATTATTATTATTATTTATTGGAGAAACTAACATAAAATTTATTTAGGTTTCTAATTTTTTTATTTTTATGTTGATAGACATTAGATAAAATCTAAGCTAAAATCGAACTGAGCAGGGACATACTTACACTTACACATGAGGGTCATATTTAGTTGTAGAATGGGCGTAACAATTTTTTTGATAAATATATGTTAATGGATTAAGAATTCTTCGTAATTGTGATGTTTGTGTGCAACTCTCAAGCTATTTAGCGTAAAGGAGGGAAGGTATTATGTAAGAGATGTAATGTCTTGTCCTGTAAGCATTTTGATCAAGTCAAAATAAAATAAAAATATTTTATGTTAAAATAAAAATTTTAAGTTATTATCTTTTTTAATAGAATTTTGTTAGGTAGTTAAGGTAAATTTGAAATAAAAATAAAAATAATGGATTTTCCTTTAGACTTTTTGGACTTTGGACTTTCCTTAATGCAGAAAATTTTGAGGTGAAATCTTGATTTGTGTTATTTAAACTGATTGTTTTACCGTATATATGGATTTTTTTACTGTATATATGGATTCAGCACCTTGAAAACCCCATTAAGTTTGTGATTTCAATAAATTCTTGCCAGATTTTAGAGAAATTAGTTCGGAAAAACCCATCGGAAAAGCTTCCAAAAAGTCTCACTAAAGACAACTAGAAAAATAGCCCTATGTTAAAATACAAATTCTACCTTATTATTTATTTTTAATTAACTTTTGTTTGGTAGTTAAGGTAAACTTAACTTGGTCAAATTACCGGAGCTATATGAGAACCCATAGTATTTCTCCTAGTGTTCAAGTGGAATATATCCTATTTAAAGGGGTGAATTATCTTTTCTAATCAATTTTTGTTGTGTAGTTAAGATAAATTTGAAATAAAAATAAAAATAACCCTATGTTAAAATACAAATTCTACCTAATTATTTATTTTTAATTAATTTTTGTTTGGTAGTTAAGGTAAACTTGACGTGGTCAAATTACTAGAGCTATATGAGAACCCATAGTATTTCTCCTAGTATTCATGTGGAATATATCCTATTTAAAGGGGTGAATTATCTTTTCTAATCAATTTTTGTTGGGTAGTTAAGGTAAATTTGAAATAAAAATAAAAATAACCCTATGTTAAAATACAAATTCTACCTTATTATTTATTTTTAATTATTTTTTGTTTGGTAGTTAAGGTAAACTTGACTTGGTATGAGAACCCATAGTATTATTAGTATTCATGTAGAATATATCCTATTTAAAGGGGTGAATTAAACCAGCTTAGATCCATCTTAACTCTAGATCTACCAAGGGTCGGGAGGGATCAAATCTCTTTAGATACAAATATCTTAGAATGCAAAAAGATTTGATCCCTCTATATGTTCAGTAGACTGAGTTAAAATGAATCTAGGAGTTAAATAACTTGTAATTTAGTTATAAAAAATGTATATTCAATTAAATTGAGTTTATTGCTATAGTTAATGACAATTTTCTTTGACCTTCAATAAAACAAAAAGTAATGTCCAAAATGATATCAATAAATATCTTAACTGAACATATTTTGGGCCAAATATTAACCACTATATACTAAGCAGTGAAACAACAAATAATATCCAAAATATTAATAATATCAATAAATTCTTCCCATCACACCCATTTTAAGATTAAACACCATATACCAAACTAAACTCATTTTCTTTATATCACCATATATATACACTGAGCTAAATTCTTTGTCTTTATATCTTGACCCCACATACAATAAACAAATAAAAACACGTTGATGACAAAAATGCCAATCACCACTTACTTGACTCCTCATGATTAAGACAACGTCAGTGTGGCAGGGTTTTCAAGAAGTCAAATTTTCTTTTCTATATTTTAATCGAGAGTTGTTTTACAACGGTGAAAAAATCTTTGAAAAAAATGCAATCAGCAAATTTGTCAATATTTAAATAAAACTCTTACGTCACGCATAATTCCAACCAAGCGCTGACTTTGTTGTTGAGGGATGAGGGTCAAAGGATGATATTGGTCGTTGGCTCTGTACCCTAAATTACCGACGGAACAAACTTCATTGGCTCGCAAAGTGACAATAACTGGACAATACCGCGTTGTGTAATTGTATGGCCCGTTGGATAATTGTATGGTTTACGAATATAGGTGGGATGTAGGTCAAAGTATAATATTTGTTTTGCGAGTTGTTTTAGTGAGGTTTTTTTGGGAAGTTTTTTTTGGGTTGTGGTTGTTTTTGTTGAGGTTTTTTGGTTTGGGTTGTTTTAAAGATCTAGTGGAGCAAATTTCGTTAACTTGGAAAGTGCCTATGACTCTACGATACGGTCTGATTTTACCTATTTTACTTTGGAAAAGATATGATTATTAACCATTGTTAAGCATCATAGTAAATTAATTATTGATTTTTTTGTTAGATTAAATAAAAATAAAATGACAGTAAGATACTTAAGATTTTCTTATATTTATTCAATATTATCATTATAATTAGTTAAAAAGCAGATATAACCTACTAGAGTCTAGTACTCTATCTCAACGGATTTGATCGCACATCCTCCCAACTTTACAGGATGTGAAGTGTCTTCGATGACAGCGTGCTCGCCTTAGGTGTCAAAACGTTTTAGGTATTTCCTTCAAGTTGTTTATTTCATGGTTAGATTCAAGTTTCGATTTGAAATTTTCTAAACTCCATGTGTAGTAGTGCATTTACTCTGTAGTAGTATTGCCTCTCGCTAATGTCAAAACCTCGCTATTGTCAAAACCTCCATCTCTCATTCTTTGTCTCTCTATGTCACCCCCAAACATACACACACTCTCTCTATCTCTCCCTTGTCATTCCCTCTCTCTCTCTCTCCACTTCTCTCTCTTTCTCTCTCTATGTATTTCTTCTCCCCTCTCTCTTTCCCCTTCCAAATCCATCTCCTTGTTCCTCCCTCTCTCCTCCTCTCTCTCATCCTCCTTCTCGATCTCTCTCTCTCTCTCTCTCTTCCCTCCAACCCTTTCACTTTCTTCCTCCCTCTCTCCTCTCTCTCCTCCTCTCTCCCCCTCCATCTTTGTGTCTCCCCCTCTCTCTATTAGCCTTCTCTCCCTCTCTCACTCCTCTCCTTCTCTCTCTCTTCATTCCTCTTCTCCCCTCTAATTTAGTTTATCTCCTTCAGTGCAAGAAATCAAATAGGATTAGAAATCACCATCTACACTAAAATCAATGCATTTAGTTCAAGAAATGTTATTCCCTCCCCCCACCCCGCCCATCTATATCTATATATCCCTGTATCTCTCCTTCTTTGTCTCTCTATCTCACCACCCCGAACACACATTATTTCTCTCTCCATATTTAGCTCTCTGTCATTCTCTCTATCTCTCTCTTCTTCTCTCTCTTCACCTTCCATCTATATCTCTATCTCCCTTTGTCTCTCTTTTGTCTTTCTATATAACCCCCAAAACATGGAGACTCTTTCTCCATATCTATATTTCTCTCCCTCCCTCTTCATCTCCCACACTCTCTCTCTTCCTCTTTTATCCCTCTCCCCCCCTTTTATCTCTCTTCCCTCCTACTATCCTCTCTTCCTCTCTCTTCATCTCCCTTATCACTCCCTCTCACTCTCTACACCTTTCACTCTATGTGTCTTTCTTCTTACCTTCCTCTCTCTCTCTCTCTCTCGCGTCCTTGCTCCCTTCCTTCTTCTCTCTCCCTTTATCTCCCACCTTCCTCTATCTCTCCCCCTTAACTCTCTCTCTCTCTCTTTGCCATCTAACTCTTTCACTATCTCACGCCCTCTCTCATTCTCTCTCCTACTCCCCCCCTTCTCTCCATCTCTCCTTATTTGTCTCTCGATCTTAGCCCCAAGCATAAACATTCTCTCTCCATCCCTTCCTTGTCACTCCCTCTCTCTCTCTCCAATTTTCTCTCTCTATGCCTTTCTTATTCCCTCCCTTTCTCTCCTTCCAACTCCATCTCTCTATCCCCCTTTCTCCTCCTTCCTCAACTCTCTCTTTCTCTTTGCCCTCTAACTCTGTCACTATCTCCCTCCCTCTCTTCTCCTCCCCCCCCCCACTTCTCTCCATCTCTCCTTATTTGTTTCTCTATCTGGGCCCCAAGCATAAACACTCTCTCTCCATCTCTTCCTTGTCATTCCCTCTCTCTCTCTCTCTCTCAAATTTTATCTCTCTGTCTTTCTTCTTCCCTTCCTTTCTCTCCTTCCAACTCCATCTCTCTATCCGTGCTTTCTCCTCCTTTCTCTCACTCCCTATATCCTCACATTTATCATCTATGTCTTTGTTTTCCCTCCCATATATATCAAGAGGTTTAATATACTCATGGTATATTAATAATATGGATAAGTAAAAATTAATATTATATTAATTAAATTGATTAAGTGATAATATTGATATTAGATTTAATATAATATGAATTTAATATTGATCTTTCAATATGGATTATTAATTTTAATTACTTTTTTAATGGCATGATACAAAGTTTATAATGAAACTACATCAAATGAATATTTTTTAATATTACATCTCTGACATGGAAATATTTATGTGTATAGAGATTTTAATATATCAATAGGATATGGTTTTCCTTTTAAAGTTTCATTTTACAAATAATTAATTAAAACATATGTTAAAATATTCTAGAGCAAGATTTTGGATTCTTTGTGTTGAATTAACCTTTTTATTTTGATTTAAGAAATGGTAGTGACTTTAGTAAAGAATAAATATGTTTAAAATTTTACCTAATTTGTAATTTTAATTTGTAAAAAAAATTGTTAAAGGTAAATTTATGATCCATTCAAATTCAAAGTATATGATAAAAGAACTATTAAACACATGAGATAATTGTATTGTAATTTTTTTTTTATCTAAATGCATGAGATAATTGTATTACATTTTTTAATCAAAAGCATGCTATAATTGTATTATAGTTTTTTTTATATATATATTGGTTATTATTTATTTTGGTTCAAGCCATCATTACCTTTTTTTTTTTTTTTCTATTTTCATTATTTAATTTATGGAGAAAACTAACATAATGTTATTTAGATTTCTAATTTTTTATTTTTTATGTTGATTGACATTAGCTAAAATCTAAGAAATGTAATGTCTTGTCCTATAAACATTTTCACTATCTTTTCTAATAATTTTTTGTTATTTAGTTAAGGTAAATTTGAAATAAAAATAAAAATAATTGAGTTGCCTTTAGTGTGACTTTATGGACTTTGGACTTTTCGATGAAAAATTTGAGGTGAAATCTGATTTGTGTTATTTAAACTCCTATGTTAAAATACAAATTCTACCTTATAGTTTATTTTTAATTATTTTTGTTTGGTAGTTAAGGTAAACTTGATTTGGTCAAATTACCAGAGCTATATGAGAACCCACCGTATTTCTCCTAGTATTCATTTGGAATATATCCTATTTAAAGGGGTGAATTATCTTTTTTAATCAATTTTTGTTGGTAGTTAAGGTAAATTTGAAATAAAAATAAAAATAACCCTATGTTAAAATACAAATTCTACCTTATAGTTTATTTTTAATTATTTTTGTTTGGTAGTTAAGGTAAACTTGATTTGGTCAAATTACCAGAGCTATATGAGAACCCACCGTATTTCTCCTAGTATTCATTTGGAATATATCCTATTTAAAGGGGTGAATTATCTTTTTTAATCAATTTTTGTTGGGTAGTTAAGGTACATTTGAAATAAAAATAAAAATAATCCTATGTTAAAATACAAATTCTACCTTATTATTTATTTTTAATTCGTTTTTGTTTAGTAGTTAAGGTAAACTTGACTTGGTCAAATTAATGAAGCTATATGAGAACCCATACTATTTCTAGTATTCATGTAGAATATATCCTATTTAAAGAGTGAATTAAACGAGCCTAGATCCATCTTAACTCTAGATTGACCAAGGATTGGGAGGGATCAAATCTCTTTAGATGCAAATATCTTAGAATGCAAAAAGATTTGATTGCTCTAGGTGTTCAGTACACTGAATTAAGATGAATCTAGGAGTTAAATAGTTTGTAATTTGGTTATCAAAAAATGTATATATAATTAAATTGAGTTTATTGCTATAGTTTATGACAATTTTCCTTGACCTTTAATAAAACAATAAGTAATGTCCAAAATGATATCAATAAATACCTCAACTGAACATATTTTGGGCCAAATATTAAGCAATATATACTAAGCTAGACTCATTGTAGTGAAACAACAAATAACATCCAAAATATTAATAATATCAATAAATTCTTCAAAGCACACCCATTTCAAGATAAATATTAAACACCATATACCAAACTAAACTCATTTTCTTTATATCCCCATATATATATATACTAAGCTAAATTGTTTGTGTTTATATCTTGACCCTATATACAATAAACAAATAAAAACAGGTTGATTGACAAAAATGCCATCACCACTTACTTGACTCCTTATGATTAAGACAATGATTAAGACAGCGTCAGTGTGGCAGGGTTTTCAAGAAGTCAAATTTTCTTTTATATTTTAATCGAGAGTTGTTTTAAAACGGTAAAAAAATCTTTGAAAAAAATGCAATCAGCAAATTTGTCAATATTTAAATAGGACTCTTACGTCACGCATAATTGCTCCCAAGCTCTGAGTTTGTTGTTTTAGGGAAATTTCAACGTGATAAGATAAAGCAAAATGAGCGCTTCTTAACCAACACTCGCTTGTACTCGATTAATGGTGGGTCCTCTGCTTCTCGTTGGAGAATTGAATGGTTTACCAATATAGTCGGGATGAGGGTCAAAGGATGATATTGGTCGTTGGCTCTGTACCCTAAATTACCGACGGAACAAACTTCATTGGCTCGCAAAGTGACAATAACTGGACAATACCGCGTTGGGTAATTGTATGGCGCGTTGGATAATTGTATGGTTTACGAATATAGGTGGGATGTTGGTCAAAGTATAATATTTGTTTGAGAGTTGTTTTTAGTGAGGTTTTTTGGAAGTTTTTTTATTTGGGTTGTTTTGGTTTAAAAATCTAGTGGAACAAATTTCATTAACTTGGAAAGTGCTTATGACTCTACAATATGGTTTGATTTGGAAAATATATGATTATTAACAATCGTTAAGCATTATAGTAAATTAATTATTGATTTTTTTAGATTAAATAAAAATAAAATGATGGTAAGATACTTAAGATTTGCTTATATTTATTCAATAATATCATTATAATTGGTCAAAAAGCAGATATAACCTACTAGAGTCTGGTACTCTATGTCAACGGATTTGATTGCACATCCTCCTAACTTTACAGGATGTAAAGTGTCTTCGATGACAGTGTGCTCGCCTTAGGTGTCAAAACATTTTAGGTATTTCCTTCAACCTGTTTATTTCATGGTTAGATTCAAGTTTCGATTTGAAATTTTCTAAACTCCATGTGTAGTAGTGCATTTAATCTGTAGTAGTATTGCCTCTCACTGTTGTCAAAACCTTTCCAAACTCATCTTCGGACGATGTTGTATACAGTAAAGGGAAAACTAAATTAAAAAAATAAAAAATAAAAATAAATTTATTACACTACACCATTTATTGGAAAACTCAGCAATAGGATCATCGAGAAAAGAATAATAGTTTTATTTATACATTTATTCATTCTCTCACATCTATTTTTTTATTAATGATTTCCAGTTTATAAATAGGTTTCATAACAATACCATCTGCTAAGGTAAAATTGTTTTCCCTACTGAGTGAGAAGTTTTGGCCAACACTTAGCCACTTTATGCCTCGTCAAACCTCCTATTTCCTTTTGCAAATCTAAGCTAATTTAAGCTCCTAAACAATAGGAAGGGTCCTTATTTCCTTGCACAATTCCCAAGGATTGATCAACTTCTTGCATGCAAAATTATGTACACTCCACTAGTATATAAATAATTTTACATTAGACTTAATTCCTCCACTATAGCTGAGGAATTCGAATTCTATGCATGCATGAGCTATTTTGGGTTGATTGATCAATTAACTAAGAGATATCTGAGTTAGATTGTTGTCTCACTGCACAACTGACCTTCAACTGACCCTATCAATTGTTATAGGTCAATTAACTGAGTATAATTGAAAATAACTGGACTAGATTGCTAAAATTTAACCATAAACACATGCATGACAAAACTATAATCCCACTAACTCGATTTTGTTGCTCTAACTGAGTGACAAGAGCCATGTCACACTATTAAACTTACTCCAAGTTGTCTTATTGATGTAAAAAATCAATTTACTCAATTTGACTAAGGCTAAAGTCAAATTAAGCTTTTTTGTTACACTTTCTAACACTCCCTCGTACAAAGAAAGGGATTTTTCACCACCACTATCCAGCACCTGTGGAATGTACTATAGCACTATCTCTCCTTGTTGTTTCTTTTACTGCAACAATTACACTTGAGAAGCATCCAAAGCCATGAATCAACTATATCTCTGCAACTTTCTACTGGGAAGCCTACACTAATGTTGATTTTGCACTGTGCCTTCTACATTGCTATTAACACTCCTTTGTGATCATCATCATCTAACTACACGAACTAACATTGATCCTTCTACTACTGAACATTGTGGGCCCCTGTAGCAAGGTAATGATCCATGAGGAAACTTGAAATTATGCTACAACTACTCTCATATGGATGTTGCCTAATTCTTTGCAACTCTGGGTTAAGGCTCCACATTGCCTCACCTCACTCCTAGAGGTATAACTACATTTTCTCCCTCTTCCCACTTGGATCAAACTCTCCTTCTACTAGAGGTCTCTAACTGGTCCTCATAATCATCATATTGTCAGTCAAACCCAACTACCAATTGGCAGAGGCTCCATCTTGACAGGTCTATTCTGCTCCCTCTTAACTGCCACATCTCTAATATTTTCCTTGCTCCTCAAGGTTGCACATGCATATTCCTCTAATGCGTAGAGGCTCTCGATCCTAACACCAATATGCTTGATTTGACCTGAAGAAAAATGATTAAGATATGCCTTTCCATTGCTAAATACTACCTCATACCCTTTGTCTTCAATCCTCAATTTGTTCATCAAACCAAGCTTCCTGGAATCATTACTATTTTCGAATAACTTAGTGAGGGTCTTCCACATATAAAAGGGAGTCTCTTTCCCATGTAATTTTGAGGCTATGTGGTCTCTCACACCCTCCAAGATGATCCTCGTGGATCTAGTAACATGCTTCTTCCACTGGGCTAATTTTTGTGCATCAGACTGTTGGGGTTTTACAATGTCATTTTTAACATATTATAACACACTGTTATCATCAAGCAATGTTTCCATACGGTCCTTCCAGGATATGAAATTTGAGCTACTCTCTAGGGCATACTCTAATCTTAGTTTGTTGAAATACATTCTCTTGAATCTGAAGAAAAAATGGTACACTAAAGCTGAAAATTCAAAATTCCCGAGGGATAGATTTGAAAGATTGGTTCTAATGTGATTTCGGGGCTTTCATACCATGTATAAATTTAATATAAATTGAAAATGCTCGATATTTGAAGCTTAAAAACAAGCGACACAATTCTACTCTACAATTCCGCAGAATGGAAATCACAATTTAGAGACACATGCAAAGACATGAAATAAGAAAAAACATAAGCACACATTGATTTGTAGGGGAACCCAATTGGGAAAAACCCCTTGAGCCTTTTTTGCATTAATTAGTTGAATAGTGAAACTATTACAATTGCATGCTACAACTCTGACTACCACCTGTAAAGTTAAACATGTTCTCCCTACTGAATGAGAACTTATGGATAACACTTAGCCACTTTATGCCTCCTCCAACCTCATATTTCCTTGTTCAAATTTTGAGTTAATTTGAGCTCCTAAACAATAGGAAGGGTCCCTATTTCCTTGCGCAATTCCCAAGGATTGATCAGTTTCCTACATGCAACATTTTACACTCCACTAGTATATAAATATTTTACATTAGCCATAATTCCTCCACTCTAGTTGAGGAATTCGAATTCCATGCATGCATGTGACATTTTAGACTGATTGATTAGTTAACTGAAAGATCTCTGAGTTATACTACTGTCTCACTACGAAAATGACTCTATCAATTGTTAGAGGTCAGTTCATTGAGTACAACTGAAAATAATTGAACTAGATTGCTCAAATTTAACAATCAACACATGCATGACTATACTCCAATACCACTAACTCGAAATTGTTGATCAAGCTGAGTGAAAAGAGCAATGTCACACAAGTTAATTTCCTCCAAGTTGTCTTGTTGATGTGGAAATTCAATTTACTTAATTTGACCAAGGCTAAAGTCAAATTGAACCTTTCTTGCTACACTTTCTAACATTTCATGCAATGGTGGGATATTTTCTTATTGTTCTATAAACATGTCAATAATTTTCTTGACTTGTGTATCACTTGTAGACCTTCTATACATCTCCAACTCATTAAAGATGAAATCCCTACTTCTAGCAATTTTTTGTTTAACTGGATCTCATAGATGGTAACCAAACTCACCATCTACATATCCTAGAAAAATACATTTCATTGTTTTATCATCTAACTTGGTTCTATGATCTTTAGGAATATGCATAATGCTTCACATCCAAAATAATTTAGGTGAGAATAGTTTACCCTCTTACCAATCCAAAAAAATTCAGGAATTCCACAATCTAGGGATGTAATATGTGATTGATTGATAAGGTAACAATATATCCTTAATACTTCTCTCATAAAGTGCTTTTCCAATCTAGGATTCAAAATCATACTCCTCACTTTCTCCATGATAGTGCGACTCATTATATCACTTTATGTTGAGGAGTATTAGGGGTAGTATTATTATGTTTTATGTCAAACTTATTACAACAATCATTGAATGCATTGGAGCAATAATCTCCGTCATTATATGTCATCAAACACTTAAGAAAATTTTTAGTTTGACTTTTGATGGAACCATGAAAATTTTGAAATATATGATTCTGCTTTTATTTTCTTTTCATGAGGTATACTCAAACCTTCCTAATTTCATCATCTATGAATGTGACAAAATTAAGGCTTCTCCTAAAGACTTAACATTGACTAGACAAAAAAGATCGAAGTGCATCAATTCTAATAGATTTGTTTTCTTTTAATGGCCACCTCTAATAAATTGAAATATTAATTCGCTACCATATATATAATTCTCACAAGGGTGAATTTAATATGATTTCAAACTTGGAAGTAGTTTTTTGCCAATAGGGAATTCTAGGCCATTTTTGCTCATGTGACCCAAGTGCTTATGCAATAAATCCATTGAGTTCCCTTATTTGCAACAACAATCACATATGAACTTTTTATTTTTTCCTTTAATGTATACAAGATTCTTGCCTTGACTCCTCTATCCATAACTAATGACCTTTTAATGAATTTCCAGCCACCTTTACGAAAGCTTGTTGAACGACATCCATCATCTAATTGTCACACATAGATCAAGCTCATATGAATTTGTATAATATGCCTAAATTGTTTCAGTAAGATACTATTTCCATCCTTTGTCTTGATTTGAAGATCTCCCACTTGAATAATATTACAGAAATTATTGTTTCCCAAATGTACTTAACCATAATCACCAATCTCATATGCAACAAAATTGTTTTTGCTGGAGTTACATTGAGATATTCCCTAGGGTAAAAAATCTAGTCAATGTTATTGCTAGAACTCTATAAACATGTTTCTTCTACTAAAAAATTAAAAAAAGACATCGCTTTCTAAAGCTACAACAATGGTCTCACATTTGTTTTTGCTACTTAATTTTTTTATTTGTGTTGGTCACTCTTTGTTCCTTTAGTATTTCTTCTAGACCCAACATACTCTTTTCTTATGTCCTAGTTTTCCACAATGAAAAAACATGAGTCTTCATGTTCTTGATTTCAAACCACCTCTTTATTTTGAATACCCATCTATATTACATTCAATTTTTCTTCCATGATTAACTAATCTAGAGTTTGTCCTCTTGGTTTTTACAACTAATTTGTGTCACAACTCCTCATTCATTAAACTATTCCTAATGCCATCAAAATTTAGGGTCCCTACAGTTACTAAGGTGCTCATAGATATTATCAAATTCTCCTAGGTACCTAGCATGGAGCACATGAATAGAAGGGATCTAATTTCATCATCTAGAACACCTTTTATAGAGGCAAGCCAACTGGTAATTATATTAAATTCTTTTAAATGCTTTGCAATTGCAGCATACTCCTTCATCCTAATATTATATAGTTTCTTCATCAAGGAAACTTTGTTTTACTCCATGTCTTTCTCATACAAATCATGCTTCATTTTCCATAGTCCTTTTATTTTCTTATCAATAGCCGCATTGAAGTAAACATTCTTTGCTAGGTACTACCATATTGTAGAAATGGTATTTTTGTCCAACAATTCATAGGCTTAATCTGTCATCGATGATGAATATTTTGTGACTCCCTCAATTGAAAAATATTGATCCTTTAAAATAAATATATCCATTTATATCCTCCATTTGTGACTTCCATAAGGTGAAATTGGCCCCAATAAAATTCTCCATATCACTCATTGCAGTTATCTCCATATTAATCATTGAAACTAGCTTACACAATAGCAATAAGAACCTACGACTCTGATATGACTTGTTTAAAAATAAAACAATAAAGGACAAAATAAACTTAAAAAGAAAGAAAGGAATAATGATAAAATTACCACAATATAGCAGTTTTATGTGGAAAACCTAGCCATGGGAAAAAATGGAAATTATTAATAGCTTTACTTAATCAGAAAATGTAAATATATGCATCCATTCACTATTTTATTATTTTACCATAGATGATTCCTAGCTTGTAAATAGCCGTTGTTACAATACCATGGGCTAATACCATGGAATATCAATACCATGTGTCCATAACTCATTTGAATCCATCTTTAACATTCCAAAATCAAGAAGAAATCAAAATATTATATATTTTTTATTTTATTTTCATTTGGACTTACATCTAATACTTCCAACTATTGCATAAAGTGATAAGTAAATGCCAATTTCCAAGCTCTTATGGAAACTTTTAATGTTGATTGTTGAGCTCTAATGACAAACATAGGGTTTTCCCTCAAGAGGATCAACAATATATAAATGTCACAACAATGATCCACATCACATAAGCAATGATTTATGTCAAAGAACAAGTTGTTCCATTGTTAATAGAAGCTAGAAAATATTTTATCCCGTAATAATATAATATTATCATAACTAGTATGTCATTCTTCTTCATATGTCTAATTGGAAAGAAGTTCATACTACTATTTAAACAATTGTTCATTAATAGCTTCCTTCTACATGAATGAATATATACCTTGCTTCATCATTTCATATCATTTCAAGGCACTTGTATAGACCATGTATAGACCTTGAATTTTTTTTATTTTTATTTTTATTTACATTTAAGTGAAAAAAATTTATATGATCGTAAATCGAAAGGCTTCAAATGATATAATCAAAGATTCTGTTGTAGCGGCTACAATCACCATCCAAAAATTTGGCCTGCACCCAATTTCAGAGCCTCCCTTGAGAGTTTTACTTGATGACCACACACACTCATGTTCACTCCCTGAGCTCATGTGAGTCTTCGCACCCACCTTGCTTGATCATTTCACCCAAGTTTTTGCATGTTGATGTCAAATTCATGCTTGCGACCATGTTCTGGTTATACTCAAAGTCTTCACTTCGTGTGTACTTGTTGTGTTCACTATGAAAATTCGTCGCACTCACAAATGGAGTCACATTCGCTATCGCGCAAGTGTCATCACGGTCAACCAACGATCATTCATAAGTGTCGCGCTTGTCGCTTACACTGTCAGTTAGTCATGTTGAGCATGTGTGTCAGGATGGTTTGAGTCTTCTCGTTGTTAAGTCATGTAAGTGTGTGTTTGCAAGATCACATATGCATCTTTTGCTCACTCACACACTTAGTCACTTTTTTGAAGTTCTGACCACAGGATTCCCCTCTGACACCCGGATCATCACCCCGCCATCAAGTTAATTGACTGTCACCTAAAACAACGTAGAAGCACCAAGCAAGCCATTTCAAGTTGCGTTATCCGCAAGCAAATCAATCAACCTCCATGTTGGTCAACTAGAGTGTTTGACCTGGTAGCCACCCCGAGATTTACTCCCCTCAAAAATTGCGCAGAGGTTGCAGATCTTGCCCACCTCGCTGAGTAAGAATATTGCGTAGATAGGCCAAACAAACACTTAGTGCTCATCCTTGTCTCCCTCAGAAAATTGTGCTATTTTTCCAGCCAGCCCTCTTGATAATCGACCGATTGGGTGAGCAAGTCCTCTGCTACCTAGCAGTCCTCTCAGTTCAAAAACTGTGCAGAGACAAATAGCAGGCTAGCCTCCCAGCATCAGCATAGTTTTTCTCACCAGCAGCTCCCGACAGTCGACAATTTTTGTTGCCATGCTCCAGCAACTGTCTGTCTTTTCCCTCCAGGAATTGCACAATTTTTGCTTCCAAGCTCCTGGCAGCTGATTTCCAGTTCCCCTCAAGAATAGCATAATTTTTGCTGCTAGTAACCTAGCAGCTGACTGGTAGTTCCCTCCAGAAATTGTGTAGCTTTTGCTGCCAAGCTCTCGAAAGCTGACTGCGAGTTCCCCTATGGAATTGCACAGTTTTTGCTGCTAGTGACCCAGTAGCAGACTACCAGTTCCCCTCAGGAATTGTGCAGTTTTTTCTAGAAAGTTCCCACTACCTGCTCGTTTAGGAAATTACACAGATTTTTCCTGCCCAACCATTCCATAACCTAGACTATTCCTCTCAAAAACTATGCAGTTTTGTCTTCCAACTGAGCCAGACCTCGTGGACAGTCACTATTGATCTAGATTACCCATCTTCATCAACCAGTGACTCCTGCGCAGTTTTCATCAGCAGTGCCTAGAGCCTCCATCCTGCCTTGCAACCTTGTTACCTCTCCCGATCACCTGCATTCAAAATGACCATGCATCATGGTAGACTAGGAGCTTTATGGATTTGATGGTGTCTCGTCATGAGTGACTGTAGACACAGGTACACGAACAAACATGGCACCGTGACAGATGGGATGAACAAAGGCAGCACATGCAGAAGGACAGGTTCACCAACTGATGAACAAAAGATGCATGCAAAGAGATGTGCTCGTGAATGGATGATCATGAAAAGATGTGTTTGCGAATGGACGGATGAGGAAACATGCAAGATGTGTTCACGAACGCATGGACATACGAACATGCACCTTTTGCGAACGGATGAACCTGTCAAGCTTACCAACATACAAGCAAGGAGCAATGTGTGAATGCAACATCAAGTGAACCAATGACTGTCGAAAACTCCGCACAATTTACCATATGGAGGTGAAGTTGTGACACACCATGAGGGCATCCATCACCCAGCAGCACCACAGCTCAACATGCACACCAACAGAAAAATGAATGTACCAACATTGTCATGTGGAATCATGTCATGATTCATGTCATTCACATCTCTATTGTGGGCCATACTATCAATCAATGTAATGTAACATGGAAGTCAAAGAGACCCACTTGTTGTACGAATAGTCATGTAAAGTCGAAAAGTCATGGAAGTCAAATGGCCATGAGAGTAGTTGAACAACCACAAGGGTCATTTTCACCCTTGGCTATAAATATCCCCTCATTTGTACATGAAAAGGACTTGCTCACCTGTTGATGGTGCTAGACCCGCCAACATGTTAAGGGGATCTCCCTGGTAAGAATTCCCAATTAGACCTAAGACCGTTTGGTGTAGGAGTCCCCGTAGTGGGTCGTAAGTTAATCCCTTGACCGTGATGTCACACAAAGGCAAGTAAGATAACTCTGTTAGTAGCAAGGGTGTGACTGATGCAGAGAGTCAATGAATGTGTATGAGAGGTTCCAACACTTCGAAGGGAGAGGAAGGTGAAGGTGAGTTCCAAGTTGAAAGGGATCAATTCCAACTCGCCTAGGGATACACCACACAAAGGACATGCACATCTTCTGGCTGAGTGGTCCACTCTGATGTGGTAGTCACAACATACAAGGTAAGATAACATGAACAACACTCACGTATCATTCCTAGATGAGTGTGACGGTTGATGTAGAAAGGTTTATGAGAAATGTCTGTCTGATGTTCGATAGAGCAGTCGACATGGATGGTGACAACATTAATAACATATGCAACACATTAGCAACAAGATTCATATAATTGCATACAAATCAATTCTTACACAAGTACATAAGTTAAACAACATATATCATTAAGGCAACCGGAACAGTCCAACTACAATAACAACATATGCATGAAAATGTGCTAGCTCTTATTATATAAAGAAGTGTAAGTCACAATCATATAATAGATCCATGTAAACCTACTAGCCCCAAAAGTTAAACGTTACAACCACATCCGCCTACTCCTCCAAAGAGATGTACTAGCTCTGTGTAGTGGAGAAGCCAAGGTGCATTACAATACTATCCAAGCCTTCTTCAAGATAGTCTTAGTAGAAGCTTGGCTGACCAAAGGCCTCTACAACAAGTTATGAGGGACTATTTATAGCAAAGGGTGGGGTGACCCTTGACATTCCCCTTTGTGATAGTTCAACTACCCTCATGACTCTTCACCTATTCTATGACTGTTACATCCAATTGTTGACACTTGACTTACACTTGACATGACTCAACATTACAATGCACATGTATTCATGTGAGACAACATGGCTTGAGCAAGCCTTGCAAGACATCACTGACACTCGATCTGTTGTGGTGAGACTAACTCTTTGACATGCTTGTGAAGGTGGAGCTAGTGAGCTGATGCCAAGCTTGGTCATCCGTGATGGTGTGCTTGCACCTCATGGTGACATCTTGTTGAAGTGAGCTCTCTTCCATTGCAACTGGTGCATTGGTTCAACCTCTTCATCCAACTCATCTTCTAACATGCACATGGACCTCTTAGGTTTGGTTGAACTGAAAGCACAGTAATGCATAGTGTCTGTGTTGATCTTTAAGTGTGTACTAGTGGTCACTCGTATCAACTTGTCAAAGTACCCGTTCGGATCTAGTTGGACTTGCTTCTTGTTTTCGCCTTGGTGAGTGTGTTGAATGGGTTGGATCACATGCGTGTGCACAATGACATACATGCTACTGAATCCATTGCATGCAATCAACCACATTTCTCACCATGTCTGCTACATGCAAGCTGCTGAGATGGATCTTTAACTTGTCCGGGCATAGTTTCATCCATGAGTGCATGTTGCACCCACTGTTGTTCCTGATCCTTTTGCAACTCATTCGTCTGTCTGCGTAGCTTCATGTTCTTCTCGAGTTGCTACTTCAGCACATGCAACTCCTTATTTGTTACATCTTCTGCCTTCGTGTAGTCTTCATATCGCGTCGTCATTCCATAGCCAAAGTCTCCAAAGTTGCTTTCATCATCAATGGACCTGCTTTAGCTTGCAACCTTGTTCTACCTCCATGTTGTCAACAACTCTCCTCTTGCATTCGTTGCATTTGTTATGCTATCTTCAGCTACTGTTCATGATGCTACTCACTATGATGTTGTCGTTGTATGTCATTGTCTATGAACATATTGATGTCTTCATGAGTAGGCAAGCTCATAGACACTTGATCGACTGCATCCCTAAGCATGCTTTGAATAGTGTCATTGTCTATGATCTCCTGGAGACCGTTGTACCTATACTGTTGAGAGGCAGATGAACACCTGCGATACCTAGGTAGATGGAAACACTCATAGCAAGCAATCTGTTAGTGGAAAACCAAAATGAACATGAGAACTAACTTGCAACATACCTGGGTGAACAATCATGAAGGTTGCGCAATTTTGACCGGGAGGTCGGGAGACCGACTGCCAAGACTGCTCAAGGCACAGTCTGGGCTGCCGGGAGACTAGATGATTGTTGGTACTACGCAATGCATAGTCTAGTTTGTCTGTTGACTGCTAGGATTGTGTAATGCGCAATTCCAGCTAGGAAGGACTACTGGCCTAGGGACAAATCTGTGCAATTTCTTGGGCCAAGAAGCCATTGTCATGTAGAAATGCACAAAATAGTCCTGGAGGCTAGAGCCAGGTAGGAATGTGCAAATCTGGAGAGGAAGGTGAGCCTTCCTTTCCTAGATTGCTCAATGAAGCCTTGGTGAAGGCAGAGCCTGGGCCAAGGTTGGCTCGACTCACCAATGGGCGACTGAAAACAAGTAAGTCAGTGAATCCATGACGACACTAAGTGATAACAGAAGTGATTGAAAGTGCATGAAAAACATGAATGATAGATTCAAAAAATAGATCAACATGCATGTGTATGGGGCAGTTTGCGGGTTGGGCGAACGTCCGTGCAAAATAGTTTCTTGCATGCGATAATAGTGAGATAGAAACTAAAACTGAAACAAAGCTAGGAAATGCTAGTATATATGTAAATGATAGCAAGCACTCAAAGAAATCAAGAAAATAGTACTCCTATAAGAAAAAACACAAAAAGTGACAGAAATGCAGCATAAGGCATGGGAAGCGGGCTTACCCCAAAACAACTGACCTGAATGTGCCGACTACTCCTAAATGTGATGTGGGATGCCAGAGCTACAAGGTTGATGTGAGGAATGAGATTTGCAGTGTCTGATTGATGAGTTTTTATAACATCAAGGTTGTGATGCTCATGCCATGAATCTAGGGGAAGCAACACTTGGTGGGAGGTTTCAGAATTGATCCTTGCATGTAACCTCCAACTGCTAAGCATAGATACCTGAAACAAGGGATTCCTTTGCATGCTTCCTTGGGAGAAGCAGCCCATGCATGCAAGTCTATTTTTCTCAGTCCTGGAGGGAACCGGTCAACTCAGTTGCACATGTAAGAGACTGCTCGACTGCTGGAGAAAAATTCACATTTCTGGCTAGGAGCTGGGCTGGATGGCTTGGATATTTGTGCAATTTTTGGGTAGAGAAGTTGACTGTTTCCCATATTTGTTCAAATCCTGGGCTGAGCAGCCTGCTACTGGGAAAATTTCTGCAAATCTTGCTCAGACGGTTGACTGGCAGGATTATGCAATCCTGGAGCCCAACAGGCTGTCAGAGAGGATTGCGCAATTCCTGGAGGGAAGGCTGGTTGCCCTCCAGAAATGCGTAATTTTCAAGATGAAGTTGCTCAGCCTACAGCTGGACCAAGTCTGAGTGAGCAATCTGTGAGGGGAATGGATCAGTTGTGATCAACAGGCTTCCTTTGTGCGAGGAAAACACTCAAGCTTGAGTACTTGACGAAGTAAGACAAAGTTCTGTGTAAGGTTGGTAGGGAGGCTCTAAAATAGTCTAAGGAAAAATTTTGGAGGGTGGTTGTAGCTACTACAACACTTAGCGACACACTGGTAGAAATCTAGCTCTTTGCATAGACCTTGTTCATGAAAAGAAAGTCTAACACCTACGAAAGTATTGTTCAGTTCTTAGCTCATCTTGGTTTCACACTAACTTGATTGTAAGATGTAGCATCTGCCAGGCCCTTGGTTGATTGACACACATTCCAAGCCAAGGAAACATAGTTGTTTTGAATGGGGTTGAGGGGTATATAGGTGCACAAGCAGTATAGTCGTCAGAGTCTTAGTTTCATCTCTGGTGTTGCTCCACTGCTAGCAGGCCTGGACAGTATCTTGGTGGAGTCACATAGGAACACAAGCATGGCTCAGCTACCAGCGAGCCTGGTCAATACCTCGGAAGAGTTACTTGCATCACCTCCATACCCAGGAAGCCTTTCTCTTCTTTTGTCTTATTCATTTTCCATTTTGATTTTTTTTGTTTTTACTTTTCATTTTTTTCATTCTCACCATGCATAACACTTATTAATTTCAGAGGCAGAAGAGAGATCCTGACTTATTGAGAGCAGAAGAGGTTTTTCTAGCAGAGAAGTAGTTTATTATATCTTTGACGTGCCTATTAAGGTTTTCCCCCTCACCTTACTCTACTTGACTGAGTTGACAAGGGTTAACCCAAAAACAATCGACTAGAGAAGGTGACACTAGTTAGCACACAAGCGTTGTGTTTACACCAAGGTTCACTTCGAATAGTACATATTTTCCTTCGATGTATCATTGACTAAAAGTAAGAAGCTCATCATAGAGACGAAAGATGATACATAACCAAGTAGTGATAGTTGTACAAGACCTCTTGTACTTTACTCAGCTTGCTTCATGAGTCATACATGGTTTCATGCAAAACTAACCTATGAACGAAACAAACGAACAAACTAACAATCAACAAAGAAAATCAAGAGCAGAAGAAAAAATGAAAGCGAAGCAAGTAAACAAACAAGCAAGAAAACAAAGCACATAAGAAAACAAGCATGCAAGCAAACACCTGAAAGAAAATACTACTCCTACTCCTACACTAACGGTACATGGGCATGATCATGTGAAGTGATACTTCCAATGTAGCCACCGGTGCATTGGTAGGCCCATGTTGGTGAAGGCTTGGTATGCGAGCAACACAGTTGTGTGAAACAACAAGCAAGAAAGATATAACAATGAAGACAACCACACTTCGTGATTCAAAGTGCCATGGGACATAAGTGAGTGCATGTGCATGGCAGCCAGTCCACAAACTTATCATGTTGCTATGTGACACTATGTGAAAATTTGAAGCAAAAGCACACTCTTGACTGTGACATGCAAGCAAACGAAAGAAACAAAGATAACTTGCGTCACGCATGAGTTCTTGCAGTGTAAGACTCCTTGAATGCATGAGCAATGGGATTGTGTAGTTCGCATGGAAGAAGTAAGATCTGAGTGTTAGATTGATCTTGAGTGCATAAAGATGAGTGATGAGGAGCCTTGAGTGTTTGAACAATTTCTTGATCGGAAGCGAAACCAACCTTAGGATGGCGAGGGCCTGACATAACCATCAGCTCAGGCTGAAGTGCCTCGACAGTCTGTGGGGTTTCGACTTCATTGACAGATAGATCTTTGTAGACTAGTGGCTTAGCCAGATTAACAACAAGTGAATTAACATCGTGATCAGATGATGAGGTGAAGGGATCACGACAACCAAGATCAGAAAATTTAGGATGTTGTTTGACATCCTCATGGTTTGATGAATCACATAGAGGGGTAGATCAGGAGCGAAAAAACTCATCCTCTGTGTTTCCAAAAAAGACAGATGAAGGATCAATTGGATTTTCAATGAGTAACTTATCCTCTCTGTTGTCGAATGATGGACTAACATCTGGTGAGTCCTTCGAGTGATCAACAATGGGTGCATCCATGGATGAAGATACACATGCAAAATTGTGGATGGTAGGTTCACCAAAGAGGTTAGGAAAGAACAGAGGGGACTCGGATAGAAGGGAGTCATCCTTTGTCAAGTGTTAATTTTCAAGCTCCCACTCATACTCTTCATGAATGATAGCGCATGTTGGTTGTGGAACACTGACTCCGTCAGTGGGTTGTTCCTCGTTCACTAGAAGTGAAGAGTTTGGAATGGATGAACACAAGATAACATCATCCAGAGGAACACCTGAGTGCAAAGATGGAGGTCAAAGAAAAGAATTGATATGAGAACTTAAAGGACTCACAACCAAATCTACACGAAAATCGAGTGGACTGATGTTGGGAGAGTGTGAAGGATGAATAGATGTGTGAGCATGATCCTCAACATCACTAGGTAATGGTGGAGTTGTTGAATGAGAGGGAGGTTGACAGTTAGTTGAGACAGTTCCCGCTCCCACATGAGATTGCGGAGTTCCATTAATGAAGAATGTTGAGTGAGGCTTGATATCAAGCTTCCTCTTGTGATGGGCAGATTTCTTAAGGCATTACTCGAACCGGTCCCAAAGATAAGAAAATTTCGTCTGGCTCTTTGGAGCTTGAAACTGCAAGTCATAGAAGTACTACCAAAAATCAATAATGGATTCATGTGGAACCCTCCATTGCTGTAACAGTTTCTGGTCAAGATAGTCTGGATCAAAATGATAGAATGTGTCTTCAATGAGATCATAGAAGTGCTCAAATGAGTGCATGGTGTTAGTCGGTAGGCTGAGCACCCAAGGAAATGGAGATTCGCGAAGTGTGTATTGAAGCAAGAAACCAACCTATTCATTAGAAAACTCATCTTCCTCATAAATCATGAAAAGAAAGTTATATCAGTGCTCAGGCCAGGCCACGTCGCCTTCACCATCATACGTATGAGTGGACAAGAGATCAAAAAGATTCCCTGAGATTGAGACATCTTCACGATTGAAAAAACACCTTGGGGGAAGAAGAATGCAATACTCCATGAAAGATATGCAAAGGTTAAAAACTAAATGAGAGGACTTTTCTTGTCATCAGGCCCTCCTTCTAGCGCCAAAAATGTTGATGGTGCTGGACCGCCAACATGTCAAGGGGATCTCCCTAGTAATAAATCCCAGTTAGACCTCAGATCGTTTGGTGTAGGAGTGCCAATAGTGGGTCGTTAGGTAATGCCTTGACCGCAATGTCACATAGAGGCAAGTAATATAACTCTGCCAGTAGTAAGGGTGTGACTGATGCAGACAATCAAGGAATGTGTACGAGAGGTTCCAACACTTCAAAAGGAGAGGAAGGTGAAGGTGATTTCTAGGTTGAAAGGGATTAGTCCCAACTCGGCTAGGGACACACCACACGAAGGACATGCACAAATTCCAGTTGAGCAGTCCACTCGGATGTGGCAGTCACAACATACAAGGTAAGATAACACAAAAAACACTCATGGATCAGTCCAAGATGAGTGTGATGGTTGATATAGCAAGGTTCATGAGAAAGGTTTGTTTGATGTCCAGTAGAGTAGTCGACATGGACAATGATAACATTAATAACATATGCAACACATTAACAACAAGATTCATATAATTTCATACAAATCAGTTCATACACAAACACATAAGTTAAACAACATATATCATTAAGGCAACTGGAACAATCCAACTACAATAACAACATATGCATGAAAATGTGTTGGCTCTTATTATATAAAGAAGTGTAAGTCACAATCATAAAATACATCCATGTAAACCTGCTAGCCCCAATAGTGGAACATTACAGCCACATCTGGCTACTCCAAAGAGATGTACTAGCTTTGTGCAGTGGAGAAGACAAGGTGCATTTCAATACTATCCAAGCCTTCTTCAAGATAGTCATAGTAGAATCTTGGCTGACTAAAAGCCTCTACAATGAGTTGTGAGGGGCTATTTATAGAAAAGGGTGGGGTGACCCTTGAAATTCCCCTTTGTGACAATTCAACTACCCTCATGACTCTTCACCTACTCTATGACTCTTACATCCAACTGTTGACACTTGACTTACACTTGACATGACTCAACATTACAATGCACATGTATTGATGTGAGACAACATGGCTTGAGAAAGCCTTGCAAGACATCAATAACACTCAGTTTTTTGTGGTGAGACCAACTCTTTGACATTCTTGTGATGGTGGAGCTAGTGAGTTGATGCCAAGCTTGGTCATCTGTGATGGTGTGCATGCACCTCATGGTGACATCTTGTTGAAGTGAACTCTTGCTTTCATTGCAACCGATGCATTGGTTCAGCCCCTTTATCCAACTTGCCTGCTAACATGCACATGGTCTTCTTAGGTGTGGTTGAATTGGCAACATACTGATGCATAATGTCAGTGTTGATCTTCAAGTGTGTGCTAGTGGTCATGCACATCAACTTGCTGAAGTGCCTGTTCGGCTCCAGTTGGACTTGTTTCTTGTCTTCGCCTTGGTGAGTGCGTTGAATAGGTTGGATTGCATGCATGCGCACAATGACAGGCATGCTGCTGAATCCCTTGCATGAGATCAACCACATTTCTCACCATGTCTGCTACATGCAAGCTGCTGGGATGGATACTTAACTTGTTAGGGTGAAGTTTCATCTGTGAGTGCATGTTGCACCCACTATTGTTTCTGATCCTGTGGCAACTTATTTGTATGTCTGCGTAGTTTCATGTTCTTCGTGAGTTGCTACTTTAGCACATGAAACTCCTTCTTTGTTACATCTTCTTCCTTCATGCGTTCTTCATGTCGCCCCATCACGCCATAGCCAAAGTCTTCAAAGTTGCTTTCATCATCAATGGACCTGCTTAAGCTTGCAACCTTGTTCCGCCTCTATGTTGCCAACAACCCTCCTCTTGCATTTGTTGCATTTGGTATGTTGTCTTTAGCTGCTGTTCATGATGCTACTCACTGTGATGCTACTGCTTGATATCCTTGTCTACGAACAACTTGATCTCTTCTTGAGTAGGCAAGCTCATAGACACTTGATCGACTGCATCCCCAAGCGTGCTTTAAATGATGTCCTCATCTCTTCTCTCCTAGAAACCATTATACATGTACTGATCTGAGGCAGATGAACATCTGTGATGCTTGGGGACATGGAAATAGTGATAACAAGCAATTTGTCAGTGGAAAACCAAAATGAACATGAGAAATGACTTGCAATGTACCTGGGTGAACGATCATGAAGGTTGCACAATTTTGGCTAGGAGGTCAGGAGACCAACTTCCAAGATTGCTTAAGGCATAGTCTGGGATGATGGGAGACTGGCTGACTTTTGGGACTACGTAATGCATAGTCCAGTCTGGTTGCTAACTATTGGGATTGCACAATATGCAATTCTAGCTGGGAAGGACTGCTAGCCTAGGGACAAATCTACGCAATTTCTTGGGCCAAGCAGCCACTATCCTCTATAAATGTGCAAAATAGCCCTGGAGGCTAGTGCTGGGTAGGAATGCACAAATATGGAGAGGAAGGTGAGCCTTCCTTTCCCAAATTGCGTAATGTAGCCTTGGTGAAGGCGGAGCCCAGGCCAAGGTTGACTCGACTTGCGGACGGGTGACTGAAAGCAAGTAAGTCAGTGAATGCATGGTGACATAAAGTGATAGTAGAAGAGATTGATAGTGCATGAAAAACATGAATGAAAGATTCAGCAAACAGATCAACATGCATGTGGGTGGGGTAGTTCGCCGGTTGGGCGAATGTCTGTGCAAAATAGTTTCATGCATGTGACAACAATGAGATAGCAATGAAAACTAAAACAGAGCTAGGACAAGCTAGTATATATGTAAATGACAACAAGCGCTCAAAGAAATCAAGCAAGAAATACTCCTACAAGCAAAAACACAAAAAGTGACAGAAATGCAACACAAGTCATGGGAAGCAGGCTTACCCCAAAACAACTGAGCCAAATGTGCTGACCGCTCCTAGATGTGATGTGGGATATCAGATCTATAAGGTTGATGTGAGGAATGAGATTTGCAGCATCTGGTTGATGAGTTTTGATAACATCTAGGTTGTGATGCGAATGCCACGAATATAGGGGAAGTGACACTTGGTGGGAGGTTTCAGAATTGGTCTTTGCATGTAACTTCCAATTGCTAAACAAAGATTCCTGAAACAAGGGATGCCTTTGCATGTTGCCTTGGGAGAAGCTTCCCATGCATGCAAGTCTGTTTTGCTCAATCTAAAGAGGGAATCAATCAAATCAGCTGCATATGCAAGGGAATGCTCGACTACTGGAGAAAAATGCACATTTCTGGCTAGGATCTGGGTTGATTGCTCAGGAGATTTGCGCAATTTTTGGGCAGAGCAGCTGACTGCTACCTAGATTTGCACAAATCCTGGGCTAAACAACTTGCTACTGGGAAAATTTGCACAAATCTTGTTAGGAGGGTTAGCTGGCAGGATTGTGCAATCCTAGAGCCCAATAGGTTGTTAAAGAGGATTGTGCAATTCTTGGAGGGAAGGCTAGTTTCCCTCTAGAAATGTGCAATATTCAAGGGGAAGATGCTCAGCCTATAGCTGGACCAAGTCCAGGTGAGAAGCCTGTGAGGGGAATGGATCAACTGTGATCAATAGGTTGACTTTGTGTGAGGAAAACACTAAAGATTGATTACTTGATGAAGCAAGACAAAGTTCTATGTAAGGTTGGTAGGGAGGCTCTAAAACAGGGCAAGGAAAAATTTTGGAGGGTGATTGTAGCCGTTATAACATCACCTTAGATCCTCCCTCATAGCCTTGAGAGTCTGCAATATTTTCTTGGAGGAGTAAGTAGTGGCTCCAACACTCCACACATGGGGTTAGTGATTTATGGTGTAACGATGTGTCTTGGAACTTTCGCTTAATTTAGAAGCCTGCTAACAGGCCATAAAATTTTCACACATGTATTGCAACTATTGTGAGACTAAACTTTAACACTTGTAATGCATGTTTCTTTAACCCGTGTTTAACACTTGAATTAATTCACTTGTTGTAATACACATATGTTAATGAAAATGCGTTGTATATGTTGTTAACGCTGTCTCGCCCGTGTAGACTACTCTCCTAGACATCAGACATACCTTTCACATAAAACTTTCTATAGCAACCACTGTACTAGTGTAGAATAATCTGCTGGGTGTTATATGTGTTATCTTCCCTTATTTGTTGTGACTGCTGCATCCGTGTGGACTGTTCCACTGAAAGCTAAGCATGTTCTATTGTGTCGTGTGCTCCTAGCAGAGTTGGGACTACACCCAACTGACTTGGGACTCACTCCCACCCTCTCTCTCTACGGTGAAAGAACCATTGACACAAGAGACACTTACAATCACCAAGAATGTGAACCTCACTTCTCACAAGACAAAGCAAACCGCTCTCTTGTGCTGACAAGTAAGATTTGAGGAAATTTGTTAAGATAATGGTAACCAAGCCATCGTACCGAATGGGACTCCCATACCAAATGATGTGAGGTCTATTTGTGACATCATACCAGGGTGATCCCCTGAATGTTGGTGGGTCCAGCACCGTCAACATTTTTGGCATTAGAAGGAGGTCCAGATGACAAGTTGAGTCCTCACATCTATTTTGAATATCTGCATATCTATCATGACTAACTTCAGAGTTTCTCTTCCAGAGTGTATGTCTTATAGAAATGAATTCGAAATCTCGGAAGAGCTCTCAGATAACTTGTAACATTAAACATATGATGGTGGAGGCTATGTAGCCTTGGTTAGGCACATGGTCGGTGTTGTAGCCTCATGCAAAAGACATGGAATATTTGAAGCATACATGACCTATGTGTTGTTCATCTACCCGCTTCGAGGAAACCCATTGCATTGGTGTGCCACGTTGCTTGAAAAATATATTCATTCTCTTGCTCATCTGGTCACAGAGATAGACCGTGCTTTCAATCACTTTAACCGTAAAGCACTCGATAAAGAAATTCTGAAATTACGAAAAGCACCCGATGAATCCGTTGAACAGTTTTACACACGCTTTTGTAATCTTGCATACCGATTTACCGAAGATGAGATTGATTGGGAATTTCTCGATGGAATATTTGAGTATCTTCTTCACATATCCGAAAATCTACAATTTTTGAAATCACTTGAACCTGGCTCAACACACTTTGGTGATGGAGCTGCGTAATCACAAATAGGCACAGTTGCTATCACAAGTGACTGTCTGCCTTCACCTCATAAAATAGCTCCACCACCACAGAGTGATGTGGGAAAACATGCATACACGTCTGTTGAACTGTCACATCCTTCCACCCCACCTGTTCTTGATATCTGTGCAAATTTGGCTTGCAAGCTTGTTGGTTGTCAAGTGGATTCGTTCCCTCAACCTTTGTCCCCACGTTCTGTTGATCCTCCGGATTGTACTATCTTGTGCTCTTCCATTTCGGACTCCTCAACTATTTGGAACAGGGATCAAGTTGTTGACATAGTTGGTATTGTGCTTCCAACCTGTGCCATGTGTGCGAGAATCTAAAGAATAACTCGTGGTGAAGGATGACTCCCTTCCATCCATGCCTCATCCACTTTATCTGGACATCCCTTGCGATTTTTCCACTTTCCGATTTCCCCTATGAAGACTCATTTCTGGATGTTTCTACTTCTGATCATTCATAGGGCATACTGAATGTTAGTCTTTCATTACATTGTGGAGAGGACACATCTTCCTCTGAAAATCTATCTAATCTGTCATATGTCATTTGTAAAAATAGAGACAGTGAACATCCTTGATTCTCTTCTACCCCTCTACATGATTCATCAAATCATGAGGATGCTGACAAACCTCTTGAATTTTCTGATATTTGTTGTCGTGATCTCTCTACTTCTTCATCCGGTCATGATGTTGATTCAATCGTTGTTAACCTGTCTGAGACACTGGTCTACAATGATCTATCTGTCAACAAATTTGAAACCCCTAGATTGTTGAGGAACTTCAGCCTGAGCTGATGGTTATGTCAGGTCCTCGCTGTCTTGAGATTGGTTTCACTTCCGATCAGGAAATTGTTGAAACATGTAAGGCTCCTCATCACTCTCTGCTTTGCATTAAATATCAACCAAACACCTAGATTTTGCTTCCTCCACTTGAACTACACGATCCCATCACTCATGCATTGGAGGAATCTTACACAACAAGCACACTTGCACAACGTAAGTGTTCTACATTTCTCATGTTTACTTGCAAGTCACAGTCAAGAGAATGCATATACTCAACATCTATACGTAGTGTAGCACAACACCATGGAAATTCCACAGAGTGCATGACATGCACTTTCACTCATTTTTGTTCTATGGACGCTTGTAAACTCGGAGTATGTACGTCTTCATTGTTATATCTTTCATTCTTGCTTGTTTGCACAACTGCAATGATCTCAAACCATGCCTTAACCAACATGGGTTGACCAATGTGCTGGTGGCTGCATTGGAAGTATCACTTCACGTGAGATGACCCATGCACTATTAGCTTAGTAGTAGTAGTATTTTCTTTGAGTTGTTTTCTTGTGTTTATGTTTGCTTCTTTCTTTCTATGTTTTCTTGTTTGCTTGTTAGTTTTCTTACTCACTTTGCATACACATTTGCTTCTGCTTCTTGCTTTGATTTTTGGTCTGTTCTGCTTACTATTTTTGTTTACATTTGTTTTGTTTTCTTGATACCTTACTATTTTTGTTTCCGGAATAAGTGTTGCCAACCACTACATTCTGGCTTTTGAATAGAGTATGTGGTTGAGAGTTCAAGAAACTTGTGACACTGCAACACTTGGCTAGTCTTGTGTCTGTCTTCTCTATGCTTGGTTATAACCTTCGGCTAATGAAGTATTGATAGAAAATACGAGCCGTTTGCGAGGGAAGTTTTGGTCCAACCATGAACTTGTGTCCACACTGGGAAGCCCCATGCCTGTGGTGAAGTAAAATCATAAGTGCGAACAAGAATGAATTCCTCTAGCCCAATAATGGGTCTAGCCACAACAAATACATTCTATGGAATATTTCCTTAGGTTAGAATCAATCAAGAGGGCCTACCTCTTGGTTGCTTATCCTGTTTGATGATGTCCTCGCTTTCTCTCTCCAGCAATTTCTCGCTTCCTTCATCAAGCTCCTGAAACAAGTAAATGACAAAAACACACAAACATAATAATAGACAAATTGTAATTCAAGCTACTTAATGAGTCAAGAAGCATCAAGACACGAATATGTCATATTACAAAACATGTAGGAAATCAATCGATAGTTGCATATATTAATATCAAAGGGAGATTACAACCATTCGTCTTGACGTTGCAGTCTTCCTCTAACAAGACCAGGTTCCCACACACTCCTATTAACATTCCATGATGGCTTCAAACAACAATAGTTTAAAGGCTCTTCCCTTTGAGCTTCACTCCAAACCAAACACACTTCTCCCTCACACAACTATATGGCTACAACTAGTAATAGCTTGCTTGTCTAATCAAAATAGTATACTCACACTCAACCAACACTCTAACTAGCTTGTGCTTGGTAAGAATGGAGGTTTGTATAGGAAATATGGATGGGAGATGGATCCTCTTCTCATGGGAGAAGGACTTATCCCTTGAGGTAGTTCCATCATTATAGGGGAAAGGAGCCCTAACTGTCATCCTCAACCCCATCTGTCCAAACCATTTACTAGACTTCCATTATGAAGCTTCTAGAGCTAGAAGCTTCAGCTCAAAATTTAAAAAAATTTCCATAACAGGATCGGTGCGACTGGAACACAGCTCAGTCGCGCCGATCAACATGGGGAATAATGCTAATATCTGCACATTGGCGTGGGGGAGACAAAGGTCATTAGCGTCGGCTTTGTAAAATGGGAAAAACAGAAGTTTTAGGGGAAATGGTACAAAAGGGAAATGATTTGCTCATGAAGAGGGACATAATGGGAGTTCCTTCATGAAGGCAAAGCATGCGGGGTTCACTGTAGAGGTCCTCCAGGATCAAGGAATGGGGAATACAGGGACAGTGACAAGATGTTTTGTAACAAATGCCCCTTAAAGAGTGAAGGCCGAGCCAGAGTGAGGGATGAAATTCTTTATAAATCGGTGCGGGGAATCGGTTTTCCATCAGAAAACCTCCAAGAAAGTACAGATACATATACATAAACTGAGATCTCTGTCAAATGATACATGAATCGTGGCATGGACACAACCATCTAGAGAATGATCATGTAAATGGATCTAGGTATGGGAGTAGCCATCCGTAAAAAAGGATCAGAATGAAACCAAGGTATGGTCATAGCCATCCAATAATGAGAAGGATCACATATGATAACTCATTTTTTGGTCACATCCAGCCATCTGATAGAGACATGCATATCATCATAACCATGTCACATCGTTTCACAACCTAGACTTTTGTGATCTGAGTCTAGGCTCTTGCACTCTAACACGACCTGATCAAAGTACAAATCCTAACATGCGAATAGATATGTAGACGTTGAACATGCTAGAAAGTCGGTTGATTACCAGTCAATGATGTAAATTGTTAAGAAGCGCTAGAGAAAGCACCAATAATGACAATGACCCTCAAGGTACTATCATCACAATTCACGAAATGTGAATACAGGAATTGAAGTCGAACACCCATGAAATCACTCGATCGAAAGCCAATGAGGTGAACTTGTCGTTAAGTGCAAAGAACATGCCATTAGGGCATGCAAGCTCTAAGGTAATGGAAGGGAGTCTCTCAGTCAACTTCCCAGATATTGAGTCGATGTTGATAGAAAGCGACCATGTCGAAGGAGGGCCATAATGAATCCCACATCATCGATGTGAGATGAGAGGATGTAAAATGATTTTGGATGATATAGAGAATCAGAGGTAAGTGTAACTGCAGAAGGAAAACTCTTGAACATATCAGCGACACAATTGGAAGTTTGGTAGCTTTTGGATCCATAGGGATCGGTGGTCATGGTGACATAGCAAAGATTAGAAGAAAGTCACAAATGAATGGCCCAAACGTAGGAAGGTCAATGATATAAAGGAGGATGTACCAACATGACATGAAGAAAATATTGTCATGTTCAAGAGTGAGCTGCTAACACGGCTCGATAGCTTTCCAAATTCCCCCCCACCGTTTCTGGCAAGTACCCCAATTATTTTTTAATCGCAAGCTTGAAGGGGATAGCATATGCTTGCACTGTAAGTTCATCCTTCAGACGAATACCGACCTAGTAAGTTTAACAAGCCCTAGGAAGGAGAAGCTCATGTTCATCATGGTGATGAATCTAATGTCATTTAATAGTTGAACAAGTCCGACAAAGGTGTAACTCGGTATCTTTTTCATGTTTAGAGAGTTTGAAAAAAACACATAAAAGAAAACTCCACATGGTCCCTTTTCGTACGTTTGTGTCTCTCAAGCCTGAAAAGGTAGAAAACAATACTTGAGAGAACCGTTTGACCATTTTAGTCAAGGAATATCTCTTTTGTAAATAGTACCTCCCAACCTGAAAAAGGGGTAAACTTATACTAGGCACACAACGTTTCACATCCGTTAATGAGTTCCAAACAATAAGGGCTCGACCATCTTTTCGCTTTTAAAGGGTCGAAAAAGAGCTTAAAAGTAGACCCTCCATTTTATTCTCTTTTACGAGTCAAAAAGGAAAAATACTCGCCAACCTTTTCATTTTTTATGAGTCATAAAAGAGCTTAAAGGTGACTTATCCTGGAGAAACGAGTGGTATAAAGGGTAACAACTGGTTTCGGCAATGGTGGAACTGCTCAAAATGTGTAATGGTCAAGAGGTTGGCTAATAAAACCACTCATTACTATGGTTCCTCAGGAAAGAAAAAAACAAACAAGTGAAAACATATGATCGGCCAAAGAGATGGTGGCGATGGAATAAAACAACCAAGGCTGATATGGCATAATTCAGCTGAAAAATGGAAATCACAAGATATGAATGGGGCATGGGTTCATTTTTACACAAGCTTGAACCATGGAGAACTCTGCTTGGATTTGGTTTCATGTTTACACAAGCTTGAAATGAAAAACTATGCTTGCTATAAGTTTGCATGCCCCCAGTATAATGACTCAATTGAGGTACATGCCCCCTAAGCTTGATTTCAATCAACCAGGTGGATTGAATGAAGGTTCACTTACAAGATATTGAAAAGACTAGACTAGGATTTTATGAGATCTTAATAAAATGCTCGATAATCCATGCAAACACAGATCATGCCTTGTTTTTTAGTCACTGGGACAATATTGGACACCCAGTTTGTAAGGGGGATGGGATACATGAACCCATATTTGAGAAGATTTTCAACTTCACCCTTAATAGCAACGGCCTTGCGAGGATGCACCGGGAAAAGTTGCCGGTGAACGGGCTTCAGGTGCAGATACGTTGGTATTTCATGCACCACAATGCTAGGATCGATGCCAGGCATTTCTTCATAAGACCATGCAATCACATCACGAAATTCCTGAAATAGATGAGTATATGTCTTGATCTCATCTGGAGAATATGATACCCCAATATGAACATCTTCAACGACACCGAGTTTGATAGAAATATTAATCGATATCATTTGGGTAATACTACCCAAATTTCCTTCCAACCATATTTCATGAGTAGTTAGTGGCGGAAATTGAGAAGAGGACTCTTCGAAAGCGGTAGACATGACCGTCGAGCGAGGAAGGAACAAGGAGCGATGATGGGTATCGATCCATGGTGTTTCCTCGAGAGACATGATTTCCATGATACCTTCATTGGCAAGGAAGTTTTCAGTTAAGGGATTGGATGATTCCAAAATGAAAAGCCAGGGGGATTGATAATACATATTGAGAGAGGACTTTGACATATGAGAATAAGAGGATGCAGAGTTCGAAGCCGGAACAATTTCCACGTAATTGACTTCAGCAGGACTAAGTGGCATGACCTCACCCCAAGCATCAACAAGATCTGGTGCAGGTATGACCCAGGGATCAGATTTGATCGAGACCATGTTGACAGAGGCAACATGAGGAGGTTGGAGTGGAAAATTTCCCATTAAGGCAGAGTCTTTGAAGAGACCTTCCCCCAAACTCTCATAGGGAGCACTGGAGTACTTGAAGTATGGAACATTGCAATCCAAGGAGGAAGAGGCAAAGAAAGATAGCTGATTGATGGTGACAATATTCCCTTTGATGGGGAAAATGGATCACATGAAACAAAGAGGAGGCCATGACATGCATGGCATGAGTCCAACTTCAGCGGAGTAGAAGATTATAATTGAGATTGGCGGCAACAATCTCTACTTCGACTTGCACTGTCTTGCCTTCCAGGGTGATCGAAAGGTTAGGTAAGAGGTCGAAGGGTCACAAATCAGGCCCATCGAAAGCTTCCAAAGTGTTCTGAGACTAGTTCAGTGCAGGGGAACCAATAGCATTCCAACATGCAATTGACATGATGTAGGTGTTTCGTCAATGATAGTGCAGTGGATGGTATTGTCGTTAATGATTACCTGAATAAGAAAGGAAATTTGATGAGGGAGCCATAGAACATGGTTCTCTAGATCGAAACAGATCAAATTAGAATCAGTGGGATCGATGCCCCCAATAGCCGATAGCAAATATTTCCACTGTGATGGGCAGCTTTGGAGTACCTCGAGAGCTGACATGGATGACGACGCCTGAGCCAAATCCTCAACAATATTATAGTGCCGAATAGCTCAGGCATTGGGATTATACAAGGATTTCCAAAGCACACCTCAAGAGAGTGGTCGAGTAGTGGAATCAGGGTTAGGGCGCTCGATTCACAGAGGGCCAGAATTCGGGGTGGAAGAAAAAGGAGAAACTTCTTTTTCTTTCTATGCTACTGGAGCTGGAGTTTGATAACCTTTCGATCAGGTAGCCATATTAATGGGCATGATCATCATGAACACTTGAGATCCAGAGGAAGCATATCAGGGTTGGTCTACCATTTGAGTCTGTTGAGACAAGAATGGCTCTTTAAGGACAACAAGGGTCCCTTTGAGCAGGTGACTAAATTTGAATTGTCATGGACAATCCCTAGTATAGTGATCCTCATCGCAAATGAGGTAGGGATACTTAGGTTTCTGTTGCAAAGATTCACCAGCAGACGATTTCAGAGGACCCTGTTTCACGACGTTGGATTTAACTTTACATTTTTCTTTCTTTTTTCCTTTCGAGTATTTGTCCACTGTGGTAGACTGGAAAGCATGTACCTCTCAGGTTTTACCAGGGCATGGCAGATTTTGAGATGAATTATTAGGAGCAACATTCGAGACTGACTTCTGTTTGGAAGAACTTTTAGCGGGGGTTTGGGATACTGAACTAATAACTCCATCAACGGGAGGAAAAACCGGTGACTTTGATGCTATGAGATCAAATGATGGCCGTGGAGAATTGGGTAACAATTCATATAAGGTGCCAGAATGAGAGTAAACTAAATCTAAGTACTGGGCATGGGCAATGGATTTCTCTTCAGTGATGCATCCACCCATAGCTATATCACGAGCAATTGGGGCTACGAATGATTTGGTAAACCATTCAATGAGCAAGCGATCAACTATCACGAACTTGATCAGGTGATGTCTACGTCTACATTCATGGATATGATCAAAGATGTGTGTTGCAATGTATTTCTTAAGCGATGTGAGCAAATAGGTGCCAGTTTCATAATGAATCAGTAGCTGAAAATTCGTGAGGAAAGCCATGGCTAACGCATTAAATTCATGGAAAGTACTTCAAGGTAGCTCAATGTACCATTTCAGTGCAACACCTATGAGGGTTTGTTGGAAAAGATGAAGACGAATGTAATTGTCCACATATGAGTTCGACAAGCACCAGAGGTGATATGTCATCACATGGACTTGAGGATCTTCTTTAGCTTTTCCATCGAACTTTGGGCAATCACTTGGTATCTTGGACAACATCGGAGGCCAGTGTGGTGAATGAAGAATCAGGTCATTCGTAAGACATGATACATCCAACAACTCATGTGTGGCCAAGAAAGGTAATTGAGTGTTAAAAGGCATGGGAGGTTGATGGGCGGGCCCATAAGGGGGAGCCCATCCCTGCTGGTAAGTATTTGACCCCACAGTGGGGGATTTTGGCCATGTGGCATCTGAGGCTACCCCCATTGCGGATTACCTTGACCAAAGGGAGGATTCGAACCTTGAATACCTTGAAACTGTCCATGCATAGGTTGCTGATAGCCAACATATGGGTTAAAAGGCTGCTAAGCTTGTTGACCTTCGACATATGTCTATGGGACCTATTGTCCTAGAAGATAGGGCTATTGGGCCCGTTGTCCCTGAACAAGGGGATTTTGGACCTGTAGTCCTTGGGCATAAGGTTGATACACTTGTTGCCCTTGGATGTAGGGGTCTTGTACCTAGTGCCCTTGGCCAACAGGATTTTGAACCTATTGATCCTAGAAAAGAGGATTCTACACCTGTTGTTATGGGATTTGACCTTGACCTTGTCCCTGTAAGCGTTGACCTTGTTGATATGTATATAAGGGTTGCTACTGCCTAGGCTGGTTTTGCTATTGTAAGGGCTGACCTTGCGGTTGAAAAATTTGTCCCTGGGGCTGCAGAGGTTGGCCCTGAAAGGGTATGGGTTGAGAGGTATGCAGAGCATATTGCATCTGCTGCAACTATTGAAAGGATTGACCTTGCGGTTGTTGTAGGTGACCTTGCCGTGGGATAATTTGCCCTTGCTATTGCGTGGAAAGCCCTTGCTACAATAAAGCTTGCCCTTGCGGTAACAAAGGCTGCCTTGGTTGTTGCAAAAGTTGTCCTTGCTATTGCAAGCATACTTGAACAGTGCCTGGGAAATTATCGAACTAAATCTGGCCATAACCAGGCTGGATGTACTGCCTAGGTTGGAGGGTGTAAGGTTGATTAACTAATCCTTGAGAACCACATGGAACGTAAGGATTTTGGTATTGGATTTGAGCCTGATAGGGCGACTGATACTGAACATTGCTTGATCCAGATGGACCACTAGGATTCTGAACCTGTTGGTTTTGGACATTGCTTGATCCAGTAGGGTCAGCAGGGTTGTAAATAATACCAGAGGAGGGTTGGTTTATACCAAGAATTTGAACTTGTGACACGCTCACATTAGTGGCACCTGACACCATAGAGACATTCAGGTTCTACCCCCCAGGTGGTGGCACAATCTAGCTACTGATTAATGGGACAGAAGAACTGGCAGAGACAATCTTTGAAATCACCAGTTGAGATTGACGCGTAACTAGGATAAATGATACAAGAGTGTTCGGGATGGTGGGTTGCACTGGGACTGAAGTAACAACTAGTTGGGAAGTTGTGTTCATGATGAACAAACTTGATGTAGGCCTAACACCTAACGCCCAAACATAATTATGGTAGAGTGATGAGGCACTACGTGTGCCTAAAACGAAGTGTCCTAAAGACACATAGTCGGGTGGCAAACTAGCGGGAATACCTTCTAAATAATGGAAACCCTTAGGAGGGAACTACAACTGCAATTCTTCCCCCTCAACAGTGTGTGGAGTAGAAACTTTGGACTCATCTGGAGAAGTGACCGGGGCATCACCTTCGGGTTCCATGTCTGAAAACAAACGATGACAAATGGCTAAATGTGTACTGGGGGATAGTTCCAAAGGAACACCCAGTTGGTCTTACGGACTGTAAGGATGCTACGGTGATATCTCAACAATGTCAAACAGAGGATTCAGAGGATAGATAACTAGTCCAAGCTGACCGTTAGTGGTAAGTGAGTTCTCTGGAGTTCGAACGGGATTATCCGGAGATTCCGGGCCAAGATCAGTAGATGAACCTGAATTGAAAGTAGGTGGAGGACGAGATGACAATGTTTGAACACTCAAAATAACTATGAGTTCAACATTTTGGTCCTCGTCAGACTCTTGTAACTCAGGAAACAACTCCTCAGACAATCTTTCAGATGGAGGAGAGGAAGAGGAATTGGGTGGACCAGACGGTTCAACCACGATGACCTTGTCTTAGTCGATAGAACAAGTAACTTCAATGATTTAAAATGTCTTTTTAAGGGAACTCACGATTTGGTCAAAAAGACTAACAAGATGTTTTGTATCGTGGGCAATCAATTATTAAGATGCATAAAAGACTAATGTTCTTTCATTTTTAAAGATTCGAGAAAGAAATAAAGATGACTCTGTCACTTTCGATTGGAAATGAGCTCGAAAGGACAAGTGCTTAGATGATCTTTTAAGTTTATTGAGTCAAAAATATCAAAGGACTACTATGGATGATCTAGGTAAACAAGATTACCAGGCAACCGTGAACTATAGAATACCTCATGGCTAACCAAGAAGTATGAGTAGGAAATCTCCCTGAATTTTGTGTTCGGTGTGTCATGCTCGCAAGGCGGCAGACACAGCTTCCTAAGGATAAAAGGATTGTAGCCTAGTGGGGTCTCCCATTATATACTCGATGGTACGTGGAGCACAAATCCATGCTAGTGTTGTCTAATGCCAAAGCTAATGACAACTGCTAGATTTAGAGATGCCAGAACACGTCTCTAGCCTAGACCTTCTAGATATGATCGTTAATGTCAAATGCACCTTAGGTTAATTGAATTCATTTTAGAGTTGATCTTGAGTTAAGTTTTAGTTTTCAGGTCTTAGCGATGCTACTCGAAAAACCTAAAATGCAACTAAATGGGACAAGACCCTTTCAATTCGATGAAATGATTACACTAGAGAGGGTAGAAACTACTCAATCAAATGCAAACAATCAAGCAACTGAAAATGAAATGATCTTTCACTACTTCACTTTTTTGAAAAATAAACTAATGAAAAATGCATTCCAATTCCTAATTTCCTGACAAGCACTTATCTATTAGTCCTTTCAAAATGAAATAATTTCTCTTCCTATTTCAAATGCTGATGAAATTCTAGTTTTTTACGAGATGCAAATCATAATGATGCAACAAGCTAGAATTTCATATTTTCTCATGAAGCAATGAAACAAAATTTTTGCGTACAATCTTCCAATGAATTTCTTTTCGAGACTATGAGTTCTTCAAGTAGATGCAAACATGAAAAGAGAAGTTCATTTAGATCAATGAAATGCTGAATTTACCAAAAACAAGACCTATAATGTAATCTATGCTGGGAAAAGACATTCAAACTAGTGAACAAAACCTTTTCAAACTCGTGCAAAAAGAGGTTAAAGTCGTAAAAGGGACCAAAAAACAAATGCAAGGAGCAAACACACCCACAACCAGACTTGATGAGCCCACAAGCTGCTGAATGGACGACTAGCTAGATGTCCTAGTGTTTCTAGCCATTTAATGACACCATCAATCAAACAACAAAATGACAAGGCAACAAGCAAGCAAAACGAAATGAAAAGTGGCTTCCTAATCAGGGAGAAAACAATCAAAAGGGTTCACGAGGTCAAAAACACAAGAGTAGAACACACTAGCCAAGATTGGGGTCTAGCCCTAATCTTCACTTACATAGATCGATGTGAATGCCTAACTGACAACAAGCGCCAGAGGCGGGTCGATGCGACTATTCCTCCATAATTCATGCTAGTTGGTGCAACTGTTCCTCCACAATTAGCATTGGTCGGCACGAATTTCAGCTGATTAAATGCGTTATCCGAGGGAACCAAGGAAAAATAAAATAAAAAATTAAAAATAGGGACTAGATCCGTGACTATGAATTTTAGACTTAGGCTAGTATGCATGAGAAAGGAAACAGAACCAAAGGGAAAACGTGAAACTAGCAAAGTTCTCACGAAATCCAAAAAAAAAAAGATGGGATCTCCCAATGGAGTCGCCAATTTGTGGTGATGTAAAATTATAAGTGCGGACATGAATGAATTCATCTAGCCCAATAATGGGTCTAGCCACAACAGATACATTCTATTGAAGACTTCCTTATGTTAGAATCAATCAAGAGGGCCTACCTCTTGGTTGGTTATCCTGTTTGATGATGTCCTTGCTTGCTCGCTCCAACAATCTCTCACTTCCTTCTTCAAGCTCCTGAAACAAGTAAATGACAAAAACACACAAACATAATAATAAACAAATTTCAATTCAACCTACTTAATGAGTCAAGAAGCATCAAGACACGAATATGTATATTACAAAACATGTAGGAAATCAATCGATAGTTGCATATATTAATATCGAAGGGAGATTGCAACCATTCGTCTTGACATTATAGTCTTCCTCTGACAAGACCAGGTTCCCACAAACCTATGATAGCATTCCATGATGGCTTCAAACAACAATAGTTTAAAGGATCTTCCCTTTGAGCTTCACTCCAAACCAAACACACTGCTCCCTCACACAACTAGATGGCTACAACTAGTAATATCTTGCTTGTCTAATCAAAATAGTATACTCACACTCAGCCAAGACTCTAACTAGCTTGTGCTTGGGAAGAAGGGAGGTTTATATAGGAAATATGGATGGAGATGGATCCTATTCTCATGGGAGAAGGACTTATCCCTTCAGGTAGTTCCATCATTATAGGGAAAGGAGCCCAAATTGTCATCCTCGACCCCATCCGGCCAAACCATTTACGAGACTTTTGTTACGAAGCTTCTAGAGCTGGAAGCTTCGGCTCCAACTTTAAAAAACTTTCCATAACAGGACCGACGTGACTGGAACACATCTCAGTCGCACCGATAAGCCCAAGGAATAGTGCCAATTTTTGCACATCAGCGTGGGGGAGACAAAGGTCATTAGCGCTGCCCTTGTAAACTAGGAAAAACAAGAGTTTCAGGGGAAATGGTGCAAAAGGGAAATGATCTGCTCATGAAGAGGGACATAATGGGAGTTTTTTCATGAAGGCAAATCACGCAGGGTTCACTAGATAGGTCCTCTAGGATCAAGGAACGGGGAGTATAGGGACAACGAAAAAATACTATGTAACAATTCCTACACTGAGCCTTCTGCTATGTGTGTTCAAGCTCATCCAACTAGTAGAAACAGAGAAGGGGAAAATATAAACGAGCAAACCTATGTCATAGGTCTTACATGATTCTCTGAAGGAACAACCTCTTATGCTCTCAATAAGTTGAGATCCCTCTTCTGCCCCAAAAATAAATAAGTACCTATGCACAGTCCTCTTGAAAAATATAAAGGCGAAAGAAGAGAAAGGCTTCCTATGCAGAGAGGTGAAGCATGAAACTCCACCGGGGTATTGGCAAGGCTTACTCATAGTGGAGCAATGTGTTTGTTCATTCATGACTCTGCTGGGGTACTGTTCAAGCCTATTGGAAGTGGAGAAACACCAGAGATGAAAACTTATACTATGAAAATCTTCAACTCGCAAGCTAAACTACCCTTCCCGAATTCGAAACATTATGATCAAGATGAACTTTTGATTGTGTTTGACTGAGTTGGCAAATGGTGAACCATGTATGTCCATGAGGTAAGTGGGGAAGTCAGAGTAACCCACACAATGATTCAATACTCCCCGAAAGACCAAGTCCCTGTGCTATCAATGAACCAAAAAAGAGAAGCTGGAGTTCTACCAGTGTGTCACCAAGTGTTGTAGCGTCTACAACCACCCTCCAAAATTTTGGCCTACACCCAATTTCGGAGCCTCCCCTGAGAGTTTACTTGATGACTGCACACACTCGGGTTCACTCCCTGAGCTCGTGTGAGCTTGTATGAGTCTTCACACTCACCTTGCTTGATCATTTCACCCAAGTTTTTGCATGTTGATGTCAAAGTCATGCTTCCCACCATGTTCTAGTTATACTCAAAGTCTTTTCTTCATGTCTACTTGTTGTGTTCGCTATGCAAACATTTGTGACACTCACACACAGAGTCACATTCACTATCATGCAAGCGTCATCACGGTCGACCAATGATCAGTCACAAGTAATGCGCTTTTCGCTTACACCATCGGCCAGTCATGTTGAGCATTTGTGTCTGGATGGTTTGAGTCGTCTTGTTGCCAAGTCATGTATATGTGTGTTTGTAATATCACGTATGCATCTTTCGTTCACTCACACACTTAGCCACTATGTTAATGTTTTGATGACTGGACTCCCCTCTGACAGCTAGAACATCACCCTATCATCGACTCGATCGAATGTCACCCAGAACAGCACAGAAGCACCAAGAAAGCCATTTCAAGTTGCGTTGTCCACAAGAAAATCAATCAACCTTCATATTGGTCAACCAGAGAGTTTGACCCTACAGCCACCCTAGGAATGACTCCCCTCAAAAATTTCGTAGAGGTTGTAGACCTTGCCACTTTGCTAACTAAGAAAATTGCGTATATAGGCAGGACAGACACCCAGTGCCAGTCCTTGTCTCCCTCAGAAAATTGTGCAGTTTTTCGAACCAGCCCTCCCGACAGTTGAATGACTGCTCACCAAAAACATTGTGTAGTTTTCATGAGCATGTCCTATACTGCCCAGTAGTCTCGTCAACTCAGAAACTATGTAGCGGTGAACAGTAGGCCAGCCTCCCAACATCAACACAGTTTTTCTCGGTAGCAGCTCCCGACAGTCGATTGACAATTCCTTCTAGGAATTGCGTAGCTTTTTTAGCCAAGCTCCAGTACTTGGCTGCCAATTCCCTCTATGAATTATGCAGTTTTTGCTGGCAAGCTCCCAACAGCTTATTGTTAGTTCCCCTAAGGAATTATGCAGTTTTTGCTGCTAGTGACCCAGTAACTGACTACCAATTCCCTCCAAGAATTTCACAGTTTTTTCTACTAAGCTCCCTGCAGTTGACTGCTAGTTCCCCTCAGGAATTGTGCAGTTTTTGCTCCCAGTGACCAAGTAGATGACTGCCAGTTCTGCTCAGGAATTGCATAGTTTTTGTTGCAAAGCTTCTGCTACCAGGTCGTTCAGAAAATTGCGCAGATTTTTCCTGTCCAGCCTTTTCACAACCTGGATTATTCCTCTCAAAAAATGCACAGTTTTGTCCTCCAGCTAAGCCAAACCCCGTAGATAGTCACTATTAATCTATATTTCTTATCTTCATCGCGCGTAGTTTTCATCAACAGTTTCCGGAGCCTCCATCCCGCCTTGCAACCTTGTCACCTTTCCTAGTCACCTGCATCTGAAATGATCATGCATCATGGTAGACTGGGAGGTTTATGGATTTGATGTCGTCTCATCTTGAGTGACTACAGACACAGGTATACGAACAAACATGGCACGACGATGGATGGGATGAACAAAGGGAGCAAATGCAGAAGTATAGGTTCACCAATGGACAAACAAATGATGCATGCAAAGGGATGTGCTCGTGAACCGATGATCATGCAAAGATGTGCTTGTGGATGGAAAGATGAGAAAAAACACAAGATGTGTTCACAAATGGATGGATGGATAAGAATGCACCTTTCGTGAACATATGAACCTGTCAAGCTTACCAACATACAAGTAAGGAGCAATGTGTGAATGAAACATCAAGCGAACGAATGACCATCGAAGACTTCGCCAACTTTGCCATGCGAAGGTGAAGCTGTGACAAACTATGAGGACATCCATCACCCAGCAGCACTGCAGCTCGAAATGCACATCAACAACAACATGAATGTACCAGAACTGTCATGTCGAGTCATGTCATGAGTCATATTGTCCACATATCTACTATGGGCCATACTGTTAATCAATGTAATGTAACATGGAAGTCCAAGAGAACCACTTGTTGTACGAAGAGTCATGTAAAGTTCAAAATTCATGGAAGTCAAGCAATTATGAGGGTATTCGAATAGCCACAAGGGTCAATTTCACTCTTGGTTATAAATACCCCCTCATTTGTACATGAAAAGGAATTTTTCACCTCATCTCCTCCCACGTAGCCTTGAGAGTCTGTAATATTTTCTTGGAGTAGTAAGTAGTGGATCCAACACTTCGCATGCCGGGTTAGTGATGTATGGTGTAATGATGTGTCTTAGAACTTTCACTTAATTCAGAAGCTTGCTAACAGGCCAACACATTTTCACACATGTATTGTAATTGTTGTAAGACTAATATTTAACATTGTAATGCATGTTGCTTTATCCTGTGTTTAACATGAACTAATTCACTTGTTGTAATACACATATGTTAATGAAAATGTGTTGTATATGTTGTTAACGTTGTTTCGACCATGTAGACTACTCTCTTGGACATCAGAAAGACCTTTCACATAAAACTTTCTAAAAAAACCATTGTACTCGCGCGGACTAATCGTTGAGTGTTATACATGATATCTTCCCTTGTGTGTTGTGACTACCACACCTGTGTGGGCTATTCCACCGAAAGCTATGCACGTCCTATTGTGTTATGTGTTCCTAGCAGAGTTGGGACTACTCCCTAGCGACTTGGGACTCACTCCCATCCTCTCCCTCAATGGTGAAAGAACCATTGACACAAGAGACACTTACAATCACCAGGCACACAAAACTCACTTATCGCAAGACAAAGAAGACCACTCTCCTGTGCTAACAAGTAAGAGTTGAGGAAAATATTTAAGATAATGGAGACTGGGCCATTGTACCATATGGGAATCTCGTACCAAATGGTGTGAGGTCTATTTAGGACTTCAGATAGGGGTGATCCCTTGAACGTTGGCGGGTCCAACACCATCAATAGATTCTTACAAGTTTTTATTGTAGCTATAATAGTTTAATTTTGTCTCATCCTTTCAAATTTAAGAGAAGGTTGAAACTAGAAGGAAGTAATTTGGGGACTTAATAGCAAGGTGGATTCATGTATAGTACTATTTATGGGATGGTGAAGAAAATTTCCTTCAAAAATTAAAACAACCAAAAATAGTTCTGGGAAAGTTCTTAGATCTAAGGGATTCAATACGGGCATGCCTGAAGATGGGACAATGACAATTGTGGAGAAGCTGGAAATATTGGGGAAGGTATCAAGGAAGTATACATAGATGCTTTTACATTGAGAATTATCAATCACTAAAATATTGTGTAGTTGTTGGGATTCTATTCAAAGGGATTGATGGATAGAGGAGGAAAAACATTACTATCATAGAAAAATAAATACAAATAACTCACACAATATGAAATAATATAGTTTTGGTTCATGAATTTGAATTAATTGAATTTGTTAAAAATGTAGATCACTACTGAGATGGGGGGGGGGGGGAATCATTAGTGGTGCCACATATCAAATTTTCATGAACTTGTAAACTATTTAACCATTCACCATCAGAAACACATAAGGAGAGATTAGAGAATCAAATATAAACACAAAACCATAAAAACATTCAACACATAAGATACTAGCGATTTATGGTGGAAACACAAAAGGGGATAAAAACCACCCACTCTTATTGTGTTTCTTCTCATTCTCTTATTATTATCAATCAAATCTTTTACATATTTTCATCTTGGTCGCAACCAACTAGGAGCCACTACCCCTATGAACAGTATTGTTGGCCACCATTAGCTAGGATCTCTCTACTCACACAACTTTGTAGGCCACCATGTGCTGGAAGCTACCACTCCCAATAAGCCTCACCTATCCAGCACTAGACTGTCCAACCACCACTGGATGGATATACTCATGGGTGTTTCACTTAATGAACCTCTAATATATCACATGCATTCATGACATACTAAACAATACACTTAATTTCACTACATATTGGAAAATACCTCTAAAAATCACATTATTTAGCCCCCTACCAATATGAACCTAATACATCTTCCCAATTTAAAAAACCCCTACTTCCACTAGATATTGCAGGTATCCATTTTATTAACATTTTGTATACCCCTTTATACTTTTCATTAAATTTGAGCTCCATTTTTTATACTTTCCAATATAAAAACCCTTTACCCAATGTATATCCCCAAATATATTACGTCATTTTTCCCTTAATATTTATCCCCCAATATGAATGCATGTCGTATGGTATTTCTCCCCGAGTGAAGCCCCCATGGAGATGCTACTCCCAATATATTGTTTTCCTAGCCACCACTAGCAAGCATCCACCACTCCTATCTTTTTCATCCACTACTGAATGAAGTCCACCACCTTCTCAAACTCTTAGAGACACACTTTCATTCATTTTCAAAATGGATTCGAAGGAGAACTTCATAACTCAATAACAAAACATCAATTTTATGCAAAATATATAATCTGTCAAAAAAAAATCACTGCATACAAAACAATAATATGATAATTTAACTAGAATGAACCATACAACAAGTGTTCTTCAATCAATTCTTACTCCATCTACTCACTCTCTGCATAAATGTTAGCTGAAACACACTTCTTTTGTTGCATTTCTGTAAATTGCTTCATATTTTTTGCATAGTATCCCTCACAATCTACACACACTTCTCTTCTCTCACAATCACTCAACCAATAACTTAACTAACCAAAATTCCTCAAATAAATATCCAATATATAATTTTCTAGAATTATTAAAGAAATAATTAGAATCAAAGTAATGGAGAGCCAATCTTCTTTCTTCACACACCCTACATTGGTCTGATATTTTGATATTTCTCCTCCTTGGCTCAATCCACCACTATCTTCATTGAATGACAAAGATATTTTCACCTTAACCACCTTCTAGAAGTTGTTTAAACTTTTCCAACCTTTTTAATAAAAAATCACAAACAAAATCATTAGAAAAACTCATAAAAACACCTGAAGTGCGTGCACAATCTAGAGAAAAACACCTACAAAAATAGTCGCTAGGATGACTACTAGCTCCTATAGACTATAGTTTCTCCCTTTCCATTTTTCTCCCTTTGATTGAGAGCCTACAATCACTCTATGCAAGACTAACTCTCATGTACTACAATTTAATTTAGGAAAACAATTCTCCTCTTAGTCCAGAACTTTGACACACACTTTCACATCGTCTGTAACACATGTGCAACCTCTTGCAACTCCTACAGACCTTGTCAAAACTCCAACAACACCTCTAGAGAATTAATGAGGCCATAATAAATACGAAACACCTATGCATCAAATTAAGGACATGGAGGCATAGTTAGGAAAACACCTTTGCATGGATTACCAGCTCTCCATTAGAACATGATCACTGCACCAATTTAGTGAAAACTCATCACAAATCATGAGGGTTGCTTGCATCAAGTTGAAATTAATGTTAGGATAGATAGTACTAAGACCATCTTGACATCAACTCCAACACTACAATGCCGAGATGCTCCCCCTTTGGAATTGATGTCAACCTAAAACTGATCTCCTCAACTCTAGGGTTGATCTCCATACTCACCAAATTCTCTCCCCCTTTGACATCAATGGAAAAGGGAATTTCCAACATTAAAGGACAATGCCAACATATGTGAGGGGATAAGAGAAGTACTCCCCATGAAATACTTAACACTATGCTAACCACGAGCTGAATATGCTCGCCCTGAACATGTAATGGGGCTACTACCATCTTCTCCATACTGTCCTCCATAACTATTAGTTGATGCAAATGCCTCCTTGAAGAAAGAAAGATGCCACCAACCAAACCAAACACCATACACCTTATGTCCAAGTGGTTCATCATGAAAGTATAGGGCTATTACATGAGATACAAGGCTCAATCAATAAGAATACAAGGTTGTACCAATGACTCCATAATCCCACTCATGGATGAACCAGCTCAAGGCTCTCCTAAAATCATGCTTGACACAATGATCAATGACCCTATAGACCAGAAGATTAATGCAACATTGTTATAGGGTTGATATTTCTCACATGAGAGCATACATATTTGATATAGATTTTCTAACACAATGCATGTCAAATGCCTCTCTCTCTCTCATACTCATCCAACACAATGATTTCATACGAAAATGTATACATGGCTGAAATATACATTCACACTTTTTCATGCCTAATATCATCAATTCTCACCAAGACATAACCCAATAAGGATAATGAAAAACTATAATAAGTACATGATTGAATCACGCTACTCTATATCCCATGCCACTATGATTTTCCATGCTCTCCCCCTGAGGCTATGAAGGCCTCATATGCATATTTGAAGTCTAATATATTTGTCATGCATGAATAGATTACAATAAGGGTTGATCTCTCGTACTCAAAATCTGATGAGGAAGAGTTCTTCTTCAACATCTTCTTCCTGCTCACTCTTCCCTTCAACACATACACATTATCTGGTGTCTTGACTCCTTTGGAAGTCACTCTCATAGATCCTTCTTGCCGGATGAAGCAACCTTTGGATTTGATACCACTTCCTTACCTCTGTTGAAAATAGCAACAAGAAATGCTAAAAATATCATTGATATGAATTTCAAGATATATTCCAATTTTAATTTGTCCTTGAATTAAAATTGAGAATTAAAATTCGAATTTAGTCTCACCAGCTATTTGAAAAATAATTAATTACTTCATCTTAGTTAATTAGTTGGAGAAATCCAAATACGAAGTATTTGTGAAGACATGCAACAATTATCCCATTGATTGAGGAAGTTATCCCTTAATTAAGGTGATAAGGATGAGTTGTAATTAGTTAGCTTAGTTAACTGAGTTAAGTCCAGTTAAATTAGTTCCAAACAGTTTGTGGAACTAATTGTGAGTTCAATCAGTTAATGCATGCATGCATGCAACTACTGTTCTCTAGATAACTGGATATTCTCTCATAAATAACTCATGCATGTCAATTCAGAAAAAGACCCAGTTGAGATTAAAGCAGGGACAATGTCTTATCAGTTGGTAGAATATTCTCATGTGAATATCTCTTGCATGTAGAAGGAATTCATTCCTTGAGGGTTGTGTAGTTACTACAGAGGTCAGAGCAGTGTGTGAGTTGAGAATCACACAGGTGGCAGCTGGAGGACCCAGGAAAAACTGCGCAAGGAAATTGGAGGCTTGGAGGACAAAGGAAAAGGCATATGTGTTGTCTATTCTATCTATGAGTAGCAGTGAGGGATTATAGTGAGAGCTAGATAGCTTGAGAGCTAAATATTTGTGTAATGCTGCGATATTTCCACTTATATGATAATACAAGTAACAACGTTTTTAGCTAAGGATTTCCCTAGAGTACTCTTCTGTGTTTCATGTGTGATTGAATCTTCTTCTCTATTATATGTGTTATGTTTGATCTTGCTCAAAATCGATTAAGCTTCCGAAAGTTTGATTGTAGAAGTAGATTAAGTATTTTTCTTTAGTACATTGCATAATTAGTTTAAGCTACAATGATAATTTCTACATGGCATCAGAGCAAAGGTGATCAAAGCGAAGAACAATATACAAAGAAGTTCGAAGTTTGAAGGTTGAAGTTCTTGATTGTAGGTACAAAATCGATTTCTTATCACATCTCAAAGTTCACCAAAGGCGTTCAATGGCTTGAGACTCGAGTATACCCCGGATGGAAGCTCAAATTACATAGCATGGAAGGATCACATGGAAGCGGTATTAAAGGACAATGGTTTGAAGGACTTCATTGATCAAGAAGTCCCCAAGCCAATAGCAGCTAATGCCTAAGAATTGGTGAAATGGAAGAAATGTATGGCGAGAGTGAGGAGGATTCTTCTGGAGGGATTTCGAGACCATATTGCCTCAAGTCTCCATGGGAAGGAGACTTCATTTTCAATGTGGAAGACATTGAAGGACCTATATCAGAATAGAAATGACCAGAGGAAGCTAGCCCTGAAGGACAAGCTTAGGAAAATCAAGTGTGAAAAGGGAGACACGATCTCTGCATATATGAACAAGCTTACCACCTACAGAGATGGGCTTGGAAGTGTAGGAATCATGACAACTGATGATGATATGGTGAGTCTTGCTCTCCTCGGTCTTCCTAAGAGCAGGCATAGCTACCAGGACTCAGTGAATGGAAGAGAGAAACTGCTAGATTGGGAATGACTGTGGTCGGATCTGATGCAGGAGGAGATCAAAAGAAGCACTAGAGATGGTTCTTCATTTAAGCATGATGACGAAGAAAATCTAGCCTTAGCAAGTAAGGTGCGGAAAGGGAAAGGGAAGGCTTCCCATTCCAAATCAATTTCTTCACATGGTGGGAAGAATATTGACAAGTCTAAAGTGAGATGCTTTAATTATCCTGAGGTGGGCCATTATGCAACTAATTGTCCATTGAAGAAATCCAAGAAAGGATCCTCAAAAGGATCAGATGGTGAGGCACTGGCCTCACAGTTCGAATTGTATTTTACCCTCATCGCATGCATGGTTTCATCGATGGTGGGTTGTGTTTGGTACCTGGATAGTGGAGCCTCATTCCACATGAGCGGCGATAAGATTTTATTCAATAACTTGGAGGAGAGCAATGATGGAAAGTATCGTGTTTCAGGTGAAGGTACAGTTGTGTTTAAGAGGGAGCATGGAGCTCCTCTCACCCTGACTAATGTAAAGTATGTGCTTGGACTGAAGAAAAACTTGGTATCGATCACGATGTTGGAAGACAAAGGCTATGATATAGTCTTCAATAAAGGAAAGGCATTCCTGAGACACATAGCCATGAGTCAGACCAAGAGGATTGGGATTCGAGTGAAGAATCGCTACAAGCTAGAGGTAGATGACTATGCTGCATTGAGTTCCAAAGTAGAATTGGTGCAAATCCAAGATATTGGCAAGTTATGGCATATAAGGTTGGGCCACTTGCATCATGGGGCCTTGAAGATAATGGAGCAGATTTCTACCGGACTTCCCAAAGGTGAACTTGAGCAAGTGGACACATGCAAAGGTTGTACCCTGGGTAAGTATGCAAAATATTCCTTTCAGGATCGAGATAGTCGAGCTGAAGCAATCTTGGAGCGAGTCCATATAGATGTGTGTGGACCATTCTCAATAGCCTCCACCACTAAACAAAGGTATTATGTGATTTTCATTGATGATTTTTCTCATAGATGATGGATCTATTTCATATAGAAGAAGGATCAAACCTTCTCAAGGTTTTGTGAGTTCAAATATTTGGTTGAGAAAGAATTTGGAAAGAATATCAAGGTCTTGCGAAGCGAAAATGGTGGAGAGTATGTCTCTCAAGAGTTTAAGGACTTCTGTGCTATAGAAGGAATTAAACAAGAGTTGACGACACCTCATAATGCATAGTAGAATGGGGTGGCCGAGAGGAAGAAGATAATGATTTTGGGGACAGCTCAGGTGATGCTGCATGACCAAGGCCTACCACTGCATTTGTGGGATGAGGCATGCAACATAGCAGTTTACTTGAAGAATAGAAGCCTGCATTGCATACTTGGGATGAAGATACCAGAGGAATATTTCTCTAGGAAGAGACCAGATGTGGGTCACTTCAAGATCTTTGGCTCATCGGTTTATTGCCATGTGACCAAGGATGCCCAAAAGAAGCTAGAGCTGACAACAAAGTTGGGGATACTTGTGGGGTACATTGATACTCCCCACAACTATTGGGTGTATTTTCCCACCAGTCAGAGGACAGTGGTTCATAGAGAACTTAAGTTCGATGAGCTGAAGGCCATGCAAGTTTCCCTTGAGAGGGAGCTCAAGTTTTAGGCAGAGGAGGAACTTTTGGTTCCTAAGGAGGAGGAACCTTAGACTGATGTGGAGTAGCCGCGTGCAGAGGTTCCAGGAGTGGAGACATCCACTCAAGCAGAGTCTTCTAGAGATGTGCAGAAGCGCTCAAGGGAAGCTGGCAGATTACTGATGGATGCAAGAGAGAATGTGGGAGAGCCATCTTCTTAGGGAAAATAGAGGATGTCACCTAAGTGGTACACTGGTTACATGGCCCTTGTTGGGGAATGTGTAGAGACCGAACCATCTTCCTTTGAGGAAGCAGTGTAGTAGCCAATTTGGGTTGATGCTATGGTGGAGGAATATGACTCCATAGTTCAGAACAGTGTTTGGGATGTTGTTTCAAGACTAGAGAACAAGTCATTTGTGAGTTCCCGTTGTCTTTACAAGGTAAAGCAAGCCGCTGATGGTAGTGTGGAGAAACATAAGGCAAGGTTTTTTTCCTGTGGTTTCTCATAGGTCAAGGGGATCGACTATGATGAGAATTTTTCTCCTATAGCAAGGTACTTGAATTAAAATTGAGAATTAAAAATTCGAATCTTGTCTCACCAGTTGCTTGAAAAATAATTAATTAATTCATCTTAAGTTAATTAGTTAGAGAAATTCAAAAATGAAGTTTTTGTGAAGACACGCAATAGTTATCCCTTTGATTGAGGAAGTTATCCCTTAATTAAGGAGATAAGGATGAGTTTTATTTGAGTTGTGATTAGTTATCTCAGTTAACTAAGTTAAGTCCAGTTAAATTAGTTCCAAACAGTTTGTGGAACTAATTGTGAGTTCAGTCAGTTAATGCATGCGTGCATGCAACTAGTTTTCTCTAGACAACTGATTATTCTCTCATAAATAACTCATGCATGTCAGTTTAGACAAAGACCCAATTGAGATTAAAGGTAGGGACAGTGTACTATCAGTTGCTAGAATATTCCCATGTGAATATCTCTTGCATGCAAAAGGAATTCATCCCTTGATGATTGTGCAGTTACTATAGATGTCAGAGTAGTGTGTGAGGTGAGAATCACACAGGTGGCAGCTAGAGGACCCAGGAAAAACTGCGCAAGGAAATAAGAGGCTTGGAGGATAGAGGAGAATGCATATGTGTTGTCTATTCTGTCTATGAGTAGCAGTGAGGGATTGTACTGAGAGATGGATAGCTTGAGAGCTAAAGCAATGTCTAATCCTGAGATATTTCCACTTGTATGATAATACAGATAGCAGGGTTTTTAGCTGAGGCTTTCCCCAGAGTATTCTTTTTTGTTTCATGTGTGATTGAATCTTCTTCTTTGTTATATGTGTTCTGTTTGATCTTGTTCAAAATCGATTAAGCTTCCGCATGTTTGATTGTAGAAGTAGATTAAGTATTTTTCTTTAGTACACTGCATAATTAGTTTAATCTACAGTGAGAATTTCTACAACATCCATAAATCATTTGGCTCTTATTCAAGATATTGTGCTTCAAACTTTTAACTAACCACACATTATTTGCATTGGTCCTCTTTTCACCAAGGTTATCCTTTCCTTTCCCCAATACTCTTGTTGGTTCATTACCTTAAAAAATAACATGGCCACTCTTGGTTCTCTTCAGAAAGAGAAATATTCTCCTATATCCTAACATGTGATGGGAACATCCACTGTCAATGTACCACTTACCATCATATTCATGTGAGAAGAGAGAAATAACCACATTTTCCTAATCGCTCCTCCTTTTTTTGCCACATGGTACTTGGTTGCTTTCATACTTGATCATTCCCCTCTATCTTCCTCTTAGGTATCTTATGGTTTTGCTTCTCCTTTTGACTAGATGGTCTAAAGTATCTGAACATATCACAATCTTTGGTCATGTGCCAAAAATTGTGGCACACATAACACTCCACATGACAAAGATATGAGGCCAAAGGATCTGATACTTTTTTGCTCACGTCGTATCTCCAACTCCTCATGCTAGATCTGTAATTAATGGCCTTGTGGCCAAACATGTTACAAGCATAAAAATAAACATTAAATGTACTTGTATACCTAAAGACTAGTCCTCTTCTTGGTTAATCAAAATGCTACATAGATTCGTGCATTTTGCTTCTACAAGTAGCTGCCACATGTCCAAAGTTGTGACAAATGTAGCACTCAATCTCATCCATTAATGGGGAAAAGGAATTTTGGCTCCTCCTTTGAATTCTTCTACTATCAACCTATTGACAGTGCTAGAACCACCAACATGTCAGGGGATGTCCCTTGTAATAAGTCCCAACTAGACCTTAGACCATTTGGTGTAGGAGTCCTAGCAGTGGGTCGTAGGATATCGCCTTGACTGCGGTTGTGCGCAAAGGCAAGTAAGATGTCCCTGTTGGTAGCAAGGGTGCGACATATGTAGCAAGTCAAGGAAGTTGCATGAATGGTTCTAACACATGGATGGTGAGGTGATTGTGCCCCTTGGATACCTGTGAAAGCATGAAGTTAAGAATGGAACACTGAGCAAAGATGCATCACAAACTGGACAGCAAGTAAGCTAGCAATACAAAGTGATGGTTAAACCAACAACACATTTCAGTAAGATTCATACATACTTATATAGGAAACCCATACATGCATGCATAAGCAAACATATACATATATCATTTAGAGTAAACAAGATAGTTGAAATACAATATGGCATATGCATGAAAAGTGTTGGCTTTGTTATATTAAGAAGTGAAAATTCCAATCATACAGTACAACCATGACCAACCACTAGTTCCGACAACAGAATGTTATAGTCACTTTCGCCTGCTCCTCTAAAGAGATATAATAACTCTGCATAGTGGAGAAGCTAAGGCTCGTTAGAATACTCTCCAAGCTTTCTCTAAGATACTCCTATTGGAAGTTTGGCTGACCAAAATCCTGTATAATGAGTTTGAGGGACTATATATAGCAAAGGGTGGGGTGGCCCTTGACATTCCCCTTTGTGACTGTTCATCTACCCTCATGTCTCTTCATCTACTCTATGATTGTTACATCCAACTATCAACACTTGAACTTCCACTTGACAAGACATTAGATACAATCTGCACATGTACCCATGTGGGACAAAATAGGATTGAGAAAGTCATGCAAGACATCACTATGACTCGAAAAACTATGGGAAGAACAACTCTTCGACATCCTCACAATGGTTGTTGGTGGCAAATTGATGCCAAGCTTGGTAGTCCGTGACATTATCTGTGTGCTTTGTGGTGACATATTTCTGGGTACAATCTTTCCTCCATCTCATTTGGGTACACTTCTCGGGCTCCTCTATCCAACTCGCTTGATAACATGCACATCATTTTCTTCAGTGTGACCGTACCAAGGACATATTGATGCATGGTTTCTGCACTGATCACCAATTCTACACTGGTGGCTATGCACATCAGCTCGTCAAAGTACGAGTCAAGCTCCTGTCATACTTGTGCCTTTGTCTTTTCCTCAGTGAGTGTCCCAATAGATGGGATCACATGTGCATGCATAACAACATCCATACTCTTGAATACCCATGCATGGGAATCCTATATACTAGTGATGAGCTACAAGATATCTTCATAGTTCTTGATCTGACTCTAGATGCGTTCCTTTAGCTCGACTTCTATGGGCTTCGTAATGGGGCTCCCTTTTATCTCACTGTCCATGTTTGCATGTAGTCAACAATAGTATGCGCATTTGACAAGATATGTGCTCTCCTAGCACATCGTTGTTGCCAACCGTTGAGATGGACAACTGCTTTTTTCACGATACCAAACTTGGAATAAAACGACCGCATGACTGTTTGAAGGGACAATACTTCATCTAGTATCGCCTTCTTCAACTCTTCTCAGGAAGATGTTGTAACCAATTCTCCTCCCTGCTTGGCTGTCTGTAACTCCTTAGCCATTCACTCATTCTTAGCTATTAAGAAGCGAATCCTTGAGCTAGTGGCTTCGACATATGCTCTGGTAGCATAGGCCAATACTCCTGGATGCTTGCACATGTGAGACACGATCACTTGTTCCTCAAATGAAGATGTGTTTTCATCTGGAGTAGAAACTCTACGAGATTTCACAACTATATGCTACGACTCATCGAATGATATGTTGTGCATCTCTCCTTCTGGATTGTCTCTAAGGATCTCAGTATCTCCTTGGTCACTTGGGACTTGCTCTGCTTCCGGATCCGTTGAAGCTAGTGGGTCAACCTCTTGGTGGTAAGGCATGAGGTTGATCTCTTGCTTTAACTGTTGCTGCTCCATATCCCTATCCATCTCCTCAAGTGCTTGATCAATCTCTTAAGCAAAGTCCCTTTCCTACGACTGCTCACCCTGTCTGCTTGGTGCCAGCTGTTCGGATGAGTCGATTACCTGTAAGGGTACAATTTCATCTGTCTGTACATGTTGCACCCCTTGTTGTACTTCCTTCTCCTGTTTGCATAACTTCTTTTCCTTCTGGAGTTTCTCCTTCAACTCATGCAACTCCTTCACTATTTCCTCCATTCTCTGTTTTTCTCTCTACCTTAGACGTTCCTCATTTCGCATTGTTGCCTCTTCACCTCTATTGCCAAATATGCTTTCTTCACAAGTGGGTCTTCTCTGAACTTGCATCTTTGTTTTGTCTCTACACTATCTACAATATTTCTCTTGGCTTTGTTGCGTACTGATATGTTTACCGCTGCTTCTACTGCTGCTGGTGCTCTCTTGGATGTTGCTTCATGCTGCTTCTCTAACCATTCCACATCAATGTCGACTCATTCATTTGGCCTGGAGAAGTTGTAACAATATATCCATGGGTCTTCCATCGCTCAAAGACATGCCTCATGGATCCATTGAAACTGTACTCTCGCGTAGTGATCTTTCACAAAACAATGTAGGTCATACAGATTGAAGCTTCGAATGTTGAAAGGATATTTCTTGATCTCCTCTATTTCAACATCCGCATGCTTGAGGTTTCATATCTCGCATAACTCGATACACAACAGAAGAGTGGGCCAAGGTGCCTACTTCTTCTGGTGCAGCCTAACTAACAATCCTACCAAGATATGGTATGATACTTATTGCATGATGAGCTTGTCCATGGAAAAATTCAGAAAAACATGTAAAGGCTTCTCTACACTGTACATCCGTGTGAAAGTGCTCGATGGTGAGGCATACAAATTGGCTATGTTGATCAATGCCTCCGCTGTTGCCTTCAACATGCAAGGTGGATCCTATTCAAATATCATCTTGTACACCGGGATGACAAAATGATCTGATAGTTGTGTGATGACTCCTCTAAAGTTGCATTCGGAGAACATTCTATAATACGTATTCACAGAGGTTTCCACTGATGTCCATGCCCACTTCAAGCCTGGGAACTCCCGACGGGCACAGATTGCATCCAATATGTAAGCAGACATGTAGATTTCTTCTTGATGACCGTTGGGTCGCTAACGAGCTTCTGTTACATGTTCCTTCAGCTTGTGAGCCAACATGTCAGACCAATTGCATGCTTTTCCTTCACTGGCCAATTGGTCCAACGCGATCACCTAACTTTGTGGTAAGGTCTTCGTTCTCTCTTGGCCATACAAGTGACAGGAAAAGATGACCAAGTATTGATACACCTTTTGTAGTATCTTCATCTTGTAAATCTGGTTGGGTTTCATCCTCAATTTGGATGGCTCCTTCACCCTATTCTTCAAGATATATCTGGAGTTGCCATTGTTGCTGGGAATGCTGAAGGGTGTCTCCATGGTGATCATTGGCATTAAAAAATGGCACACCTGCTTGTTGGAAATAATACTGAGAAGGGGGGGGGGGGGGGGGTGAATCAGTATTATCAGATCAATAATTTAATTTTCCAAACATATTTGTATACGCTACTTCAGCTAAGTGAACTAGCATGTCTACGCGACTGTACTTAAGGAAACTGGCGTATATGCAAAGAACTTTTGATTTACCCAATTTATCATGCATTGAAATTTAACCAGTATATCAGAGATTTATTAGATAGTGTAGTAAAAGCAGAATAAAGCATCACACATAAGCAACACACATGAACACCAAGATATAAGGTGGAAACCCAATGTGGGTGAAAACCACCTACTGCTATTGTCTCTATCTTATTTTAATAATAAGAAAATCTGTTTACAATTTTTTAGACTTATACCAGTATGCAGGATTCTACCTGTAGAAGGTTACAACCTTCTCTTGTTCTCCAGCTTCTCCTGGAAGGGAACTACAACCCCCTAATTGTTGTACTAGCCGATATGTTTACTAATACGCAGGCTGCGACCTACAGAAGGCTACGACCTTCTTTCTTCCTCCAAGGACAATGTTTCATAAATTTTCTGACTAGATCCATCAACAACATCATTACTGTAATTCAATCATCAAATACATATGCATCAATCAATCACTTTCTGAACAAACCACAACTGAATCAATCAATCACTTTGACAACCTATCAATTTGATCATTAAAAATGTTGTCACTAGAATACAGTAACTAGAACCCAAACCAGAACCCAGAATTCTGCAACAGCAAACAGAAACAACAAAAACATATTTTATAAGGTATACACTACTTCCATGTGTCGAACCTGTGTGTATACATTCTTTTCCAAAATCCAACTAGCGTATACATATGCAAATATTAATTCATAATTCTACAACTATTCCAGACTTCAGTTATACCCAGATCATAATATTTACAGAGAAACACATGCATCGGTATACAAATCTAGAATAAACATGATCAAACCATATAAATATAAATCATTTCAAGCCTTAAGATCTCAATCCATCATTAGATCTTATCCTCCATCAACCACTAAGGTTCATCCCTGGTTCAGATTAGACACAACACCATAAGCCAATAACCTGCATACTAGATCTCACACTTCATCAGATATTCGAAACTTGCACACCTTGGCCTAATGATCTTTTCCTCCTTTTATAGTTTTAGGCCTTTCTCAATACAATGGACCAAAGCCACTTAGGACCAATACCTTTGACCAAATACCTAAGGTCAATACCTCGGACCAGATACCTTGGACCAATACCATGGAAAAAATACTTTGGACCAAAAACTTAGTTTTCCAAGGTATACACGCTTTTCCTTCTCTGAAAGTGTGTGTGTATGTATACGCTACTTGTGGTTAGTGAACCTGCGTGTATACACACCTTGGTCAAGGTGAACTTGCATATACCTCTCTTTCTTCATTTTGTGTAGATTGATCTATAATTCTTTGCTGTTAACCTGTTGTACTGTGATCTTTCACCTGAGTGAGTTGCCATCAAGGAAAATGCCTATATCATAATGACAACAATCTCCCCCTTTAGAATTGATGGCAACAACAACACTAAATCACTCTCCCCCTTTGTCATCAAGGGCAAAGGGTCATGCTCCCCTTCTAGCATACATTATGCTAGTCATGCTCCCGTTGAGTACATGCTGAATTCTCTGATATGCTGAAGTGTACTGATTGAGCTACCATGATTGAGTCCATGCTCCCCTTGAGCACAAGCAAAGTCTACAAACATGACTCTATACATACATCACCAATGACCTTTCTATCACTAATGACTCATACATACTTCCATCACCCAACCAAGTGGGGATATACCAAATTTGACTCATCCACCCAACCAAGTGGGTTACAAATTAGGTCTTTTCATGACCTTTACATTAAATGATATACATGACATTTATAATAAGGACAACCAATATAAACAAGACCATGATAGTCATCAGCAACTATCATACACCATATATGATCTGCACCATCAGCAACATCAGGATCAACAACCTATATATTTCCATCATCAAAAGAGTCACCTAAATCAAAACAATTATGCGGATCTATACCAAGATCTTCTAAGATAATGACAACAATGCATTATTTAGAAGCATATACTCCCCTTGAACCTGTGCCAGATGTTCACTAAAAGATCTAATTATTGCATATATCAGTAATAAATATCAAGGCATCATCATCAATCAGATATACATCAAGTTATCAACAACTTATGGGGACCAACATATTTCCACATGTTATCAGCAGATTGTATCCATCATCAAATAGAATAGATAATTGACAGAACCATATTAGACCCCTTTTTCCTAAGTCTGGCCCATTGCTTTTCCTCAAATCAACATATACGCGACTGTGCTCATAGAAGCCCGCATATGTACATGACTACGCTTTATGAAACTCGCGTATAACAACCTTTCTCTAAAAAATAGGATTTAACAACAGGATGATGCAACAACTACTCCCAACTTTTGTTTGAGATATTCAAATGTCTCTCTAGGTAGTGGTTAGTGAATATATCAACAACCTATTCTTTGGAGGGAACATACTCCAATTTGACCCTTTGTTCAAGCACTTGTTCATGTAGAAAATGATATTTGATGGGTATGTGCATGGTCTTGGAGTGCATGACTGGATTCTTTGAAATATTGATGGCACTTGTATTATCACATAGAATGGAGATGGGTGGAGTACATGTGATCTTAATGTCTTGCAAGGTTTGCATGATCCAAAGTAGTTGTGTGCACCAAGATGCAACAACCACATATTCTGCTTCAGTTGTAGATAATGCAATTGAACTTTGTTTCTTGCTGAACCAAGATACTAACCTGGAACCCATATAGAATACACCACCACTAGTGCTTTTTTTGTCATCAGCACTTCCTTCCCAATCTACATCTGTATACGCATGAAGAGTAAGATCTATATCTCTAGGATACCATTAACGAAAGTTCTATGTTCCTTGAAGATATTTGAAAATCCTTTTGACTGCCTGAAGGTGTGATTCCTTTGGATTTGCTTGGAATCTTCCAAATATTCCTACTGCATGCATGATGTCAGGTCGAGTACCTATTAGATAAAGCAGACTACCAATCATGGATCTGTAAGTTGGTTGATGTACTGCTACTAATTCATCATTTGAGCTGAGATTGCATCCTGTTATCATTGGGGTACATACTGGTTTAGAATCTTCCATGTCGTACTTTTTCAATATCTGTTTGACATATTTGGTTTTTGAAAGAATAATACCACCTTTATTTTGTTGAACTTGTAGACCAAGAAAATAGGTAAGCTCACCAAGCAAGGACATTTCAAATTCTTGCTGCATTACTGAAGCAAAATTCTGAGTCATGGATTCTTCATTGCTACCAAAAATGATATCATCAACATAAACAACAATTATTAGCAATTTATCAGTGTCAATATTTGTATATAGATTTCTATTTGCTGACCCCTTTGAAAAGCCCTGTTGGTGGAGATATTTGTCAAGATGGTAATACCAGGCCCTTGGAGCCTGTTTTAGACCATAGAGCCTTTCTGAGTCTGCATACAAGTTTTGCATCATTTCCAAGAATGAATCCTTTTGGTTGTTCAATATAGACTTCTTCTAAGTCTTCATTAAGGAAGGCAAATTTTACATCCATTTGGTATACTTTGAATTTCTAAAAACTAGAAAGAGCAAGAAACATCCTTATGGCTTCAAGTCTAGCAACAGGTGCAAAAATTTCTTCAAAATCTATACCTTCTTATTGAGCATATGCTTTACAAACAAGTCTGGCCTTGTTTCTAATAACTTCTCCATTTTCATTTAGCTTGTTTTTGAATATCCATTTAGTTCCTATGATATTCTTTTTCCGGAGAAAAAAGTCTAAAACTTTTTATTAAGGATTTATAAAAAGTTTTACATTTTGCAGCTATACATCATTAGCCCACCAGAGGGCGAAAAAACTGTTATAGTCACAACTCAAAACAGTGGGAAAATCGTGCAAGAAGTCCCGAAGCAACCCATACCAAGTAAATCTATGGATCGCGGAACTCCATCCAGGACTGTCACATATAGAAAAAAGAAATACTGTCCATTGGGTCGCGGAAAACCCAAATTGATAAACACACAAATGAAAGATATTGTCACGGAGGCCTCCTTCAGGGAAGGATAAACAACCTCATACATTTATACGAAATTTAAAAACTGTCAAGAGTAGACATATAAATATCTATCACGACCACATCCAGAAAGGAAGGATAAATGAACAAAAAATATCATCCTGTAGCTTTATACTCGTAAGCCTGTAAAAAACATGGAACTGGATGATATGACCTGCGAACAAAAACAGAGGAGTTGCCGTAGAAACTCCACAATCCTGTAGCAGAAGAGAATGATGTGGGAGAAAAAAACCATGATGAGAACATTATGCTGGTGGAGCAAAAGGAGGTTGCTGCGTGATGAGAGTCTACCCCTGTCTCGATTCCTCTATGGACCAGCTGCCCAAAGCTTGTTGTAGGCCATCTTTAGAAAGCTGGTCTGTTGTTGAATTTTTGTCCCTGTAAATATGACATATAGAAATATTATTAAAATGGGATTTTAAAGACATAATATCATCTAAAATAGTCTTCAGGATCTGGTTTTGACACATTGCTTTTCCATTCACCCATTTAATAACATTCATGGAATCTCCAAATATTTGAATTGTCAAGATGTTCTTTTGTAATGACCAGCACATGAGAAGGCGTAATGCAACCAGTTCGGCATAGTTGTTTGTACCCTGACCCAGTCCCACTGAAGCTTTGAAGGAATGCTCACGGTTTAAATGAATACAAATACTAGCACCTGCCCTCTTCTGTTGTGATGCCCCATCGAACAACGCCCAAGGGGACCCTTCATTTATGTTTAAAGGGATGTCTCGATTTTGTGCATTTTTTGACTCAGGAGGAGGAAGGGAGGAGTATATTGCCACACAGTTTGTAGCCACAGCTGTTGTGGAGATAGTCTGATCTTGGAATAGGCATTTATTCCTGGCTAACCACAAACCCCAGAAAAAAATAGGGAGGAGGTTTCTGAGATTGCCATCTGTGTGGTTATTCCACCAGTTTCTCCATACTTCATCCAACGAAGCTGATTCCCATTGAGCTTTTATATTTAACATATTTTTTAGTTCCCCCCAGATCCTTAAAGAGACAGAGCATGATGTGAAAAGATGGTTTATTGATTCCCCATCCGCCTTGCAAAGAGGACATCTCCCAGGGCCAATGAAGAATCTGTCTTGGAGGATATCCCAGGTTGGGATTTTTCTTTTTAAAATACACCATAGGAAAACCCTGGATTTCAGGGGACATTTGAGCTTCCACAAATTTCATGACCACCACTCCGGAGCAGCCCATCCTTTCTTTTCCATGAGAAAAGCATAACCATCTTTTGGGGAATAAACACCTGTTTTCCCTTGCGCCCACATCAGGACATCCGGATCGGATTTTATCCTGACATTTGACCTGTGGAGTTCATCAATGTAAGAGGTCCATTCATTATTCCATCTGATGTTTAGTCCCATGTCCACAACATTCTTCCATGCCTGAGCCCATATGGTAGATTGACCCACTTTCTCCACTTGGTTTAGAGTTAAAAAACCTTTGCTGTCTAGGTGCCTCAAGAGGCCAGGGGATAGGGCATATGATTGATTGCATCCAACCCAGGGGTCCCTACCAACTCTTACATTCTTCCCATCGCCCACTTTCCAGGCCAAACCTTGTTCGATCACAGAGAAGGCCTCCACCGTAGCCTTCCAGATAACGGAGGATTGTTTCGACTTCTTATCCTGGCTTCGAATCTAATCTTCCAGGGGCATAGGGTCGATGTACTTTCTTTTAATCACCCTTGTCCATAGGTTTTCCATTGTGATAAGTCTCCATCCTGACTTGGCAGCCAAGGAAAGACTGAAATCTGGAAGCCGCTTGATTCCCCAACCGCCCCATTCTTTTGGCCTAGCAATCTTGTCCCAAGCCACCCATGGGAGGACTGAATTCTCATTTGAGCCAGCCCATAAAAATCTACAACACAACCTTCTTATCTTCTCCATAATTCCTTTGGGAATCCAAGTAAGGGCAGCCCAATAGACCGGGATAGCTAATAAAACAGATTTTAATAAGGTCATTCTACCTGCTCTAGAAAGCCATTTGAAGCTCCAATGAGAAATTCTTGCTTCTATCTTTGCAATTAACCAGTGCCAGTCCTCTTTTTTGTAGGCGTCCGGTTTTAACTAGAATCCCAAGTATTTAAAGGAGGTGTCCAAGGGCTGGATGTGGAAAGGAAAAACATTTGACATTAAAGTACATTCTCTCCTATTGAACCCTGCTACACAGACTTGAGATTTTCCAGAATTTATCTGCATACCTGTGGCTTTCATAAATAGTTCAAAAATGCTTTTAAGCTCCTTTAATTCATTAAGGGAACCATTGGAAAATATCAATATATCATCAACCAAGAGAAGGTGAGATATATAAAGGTTAATAGCAACCTCAATACCTTTTATCTTGTTTGCTCTTCTGGCTTTATGAATCAGCCTGCTAAGCCCTTCCACCACCAACAAGAAGAGGAGAGGAGATAGTGGACATCCTTGTCTGAGGCCCCTTTGACTTTTGAAGAAAGGGGATGCAACCCCGTTGATCAGAACCGCAAAACTGACATTTGAAATACAGCCCATTATCCAGTTTATAAAAGAATAGTTAAAACCCAAATGTGTGAGCAATAACCTGAGGAATAACCAGTTAATTCGATCATATGACTTGGAGAGGTCAATTTTTAGGATCACCCCTTTCTAGGAACTAATTCCCAAGTATTATTATTTTCAATTTTCTCAAGTTCTTCATTCATGGCCTTGACCCAACATTCATCTTTGCATGCTTCATTTACATTTTGAGGTTTGGTAGAGGATAGTAATGCTAGATAGCTTGAGGCTTCTGTAATAGTTCTTCTTATCTGTACACCTGCCTCTTTTTCCCTTAAAATTTGAGTTTCTAGATGATTTTTCTGAACATACTTGGACAGAGCATTTTCTTCTACCATTATCTCTTCTTTTGGTGCTTCATTGGTTTCTTCTTCAGAATCAGCGTGATTTGATGTGGGAAAATAATCCCCATCTTCTTCATTGTCATAATCTTTGGTTTTTATGTGTTTCCGATTTTTGCATGCTTCATCAACCACAACATCAATACTTTCAATATTTTTCCCAAGTCTTTTATTATAACATTTATATCCTTTACTTCGGGAAGAGTAACCAAGAAGAGTACCTTCATCTGCTCTGGGTTCAAACTTACCAAGTTTTTCATCAGTCCTTTTGATGTAACATTTGCTTCCAAAAACTTTAAAGTATTTTATAGTAGGAGTCTTACCATAACAATGTTCATGTGGAGTTTGAGTGTTGTTTACCTGAACATTTGATTGGTTGAGAATAGTGATGGTGGCGAATGTAACTTCACCCCAGAAGGTTGCAGGAGTTCCAGATTCATATAGCATAGTTCGAGCCATCTGTTGAACAGTTCTATTCATTCTTTCTACCACTCAATTTTGCTGAGGAGTCCTTGTAGTGGAGAACTGCCTTTTTATTCCATTTTGTTCACAGATGTCAAGGAATTCATCCGAGGTAAATTCCCCTCCTCGATCAGATCTAAGGCATTTGATTTTGAGATTTGATTCATTTTCAATGAAAGCTTTGAAGGCTTTGAAATTTTCAAATGATTCATCTTAATGCTTTAGAAGACCTATCCAATACATTCTGGAAAAATCATCAATGAATAATATAAAGTATTCTCCTCCATGAGGTGAATTTTTCCTTGATGGTCCACATAAATCACTATGAGCAAGTTCAAGAGGCTTACTAGTTGACCCTTCTTTTTCAATGAAGTGAGATCTAGTTTGCTTACTGAATTGACATGGTTTACATCTTGTATTTTCAGGAATGCTGATATCTGGAAGATCATGAACAGCCTGGAATCTGCATGCTTTTCTTATTTGAGAAAAGCTTAGATGTCCCAATCTTCTGTGCCATAGCCAGTTTTCATCATTTTTGCTTAGATAGCACTATTTTTGTCCTCCCTTGAGTATGTATAAGTTGTTTGGAGTTCTTTTACCTTTGATCATGGTTTCTCCTATATCAAGCTCATGAACAACACATCCGTTTGATCAAAACACTACTTCGTTTCCTTTATCACACATTTGATTGATACTCAATAGGTTATGCTTTAGACCATCTACATTTATAACATTTCCAGATTTAACCTTTTCTTTCAAGAAAACAGAGCCTTTACCTTTTATGACAACAGGAGTGTCATTTCCAAATGAGACATTCTTTTCCTTTTCTAAGGAATTATATGAGTGAATTTTTTCTTTATCACTTGTCGTGTGTTTTGAGCATCCACTGTCGATGTACCACTGATTTTCTTGCCCTTCTGCATACAAGGCTATACCACATCTTTCTTTTTGTGGTTCCTTCTTTCTCCATATTTTTGGATTTAATGGAGTTTGCTCCTTTCCAGATATTTGCTGAACTTTACTCTTGCATTCAGATTCTTCATGGCCAAAGTTGTTATAGATTGAGCATTTTATTTCATTTTCAAGAAGAGAAAAGTTCTTATAGGAACTTTTCTTGATCCCTGTCACATTCCTTTGATTTTGTGCTTCTCTAGTCGTGATGGTTTTGTAAGCAGCACATTGAGCAACTTTGTGTCCTAAATTATGACATGAGAAACATTGACCATTAAGTAAGTTCCTGCGATTATCGAATCTATTGACCTGGTGATTGTAGTTTCTATTGATATTCATCCTTGAAGTAAATTGAATATGACTTACCTGAGGTTGGTTGTGGCTTTTGTTCATCCTTGAAGCAAATAGAGCCTGATTTACCTAGTGATCTGCTTTATGCCTTTGCTAACGATTGTCATACTATTCACTATTCTTTGCTGCATCAAGATAGCTTTTAGTGGAGGTTGACGGCTTCTGTGATTGAGATGCTTCTTCAGTATATCCAAGACCTATCTTTATCAGAGGAGAATGCTACACTTTGATAATTTCATTTAAGGTTTCTAATCTTTTAGCAAATCTAAGATTGAGATATTTTGTTTTCTCAAGATCCTTTCTTAGACCCACAATTTCACATTCTAGTTTTTCATTGTGTTTTTCTCTTTTAGCAAGTTGGTATGTCAAAGTATCTATAATCATATTCGTTTCTTCTAAACAGATTTTGAGTTTATAGATTTCTTCATGAAGGTCATCGTCTTCTAAAGAATCCCAAAAATTATCATCTTCATAAGCCATTAGAAGTCTATAGTCATTACTATTTTCATCTTCATCACTATTTGATAAACCATCGCTATCTTCATGAGTATAGTAACTCTTTTTGCTTACACTTTGTTTTCTATTCCATTTGGCATATTCCTTCCCTTTATCACATTTATCTTTATGAGGACATTTGGTAGCATAATGACCGACTCTACCACCGGAAAAACACTTGAAAGGTAGTTTACCTCTAAATCTTTCGGAACCCCGTTGAAGCTTCTCGACAAAGTTTACTTCATCTTCTTCTTCTGAAATATGTCTTGATTCAATGAGTTCTTCCTTTCCTTTTGTTGAAGCTTTAAATGTGGCTTCTCTCATATCTGACGGGCCTCCTTTTCTCATCTCAAAGGAAGTTAAGATTCCTTGAAGTTGTGTCATAGTGATAGTCTGTAGATCCTGTTTTTCTTCTATGGCGGATACTTTTGATTCAAATTTAGCAGACAAGGATCTTAAAACTTTCTTAACTAAGGTAACTTCCTTTATCTCTTCACCCAGATTATTCATGCAATTAACAACCTCATCTATACATAAGAAGTAACTAGCTATACTTTCATCATTTTGCATCTTAAGAGTTTCATATTGAATTCTGAGAGTTTGCAGTTTAGCATGTTTTACCTGACAGTCTCCTTCATAGCTTAGAATGATTTTGTCCCATATTTCTTTGGCTGATTTGAGCTGCATAACTTTGACAAAAATTTATTGTGATGGACTTCACAATAATGTATTGACAGCCCTGGCATTAGTTTCATATTTCTTTTTACCTACCATATCTATAGGAATTGCTGATGGAAATGTATATCCTCCTTCCACGATTTCCCAGACATCTATTCCAAGTGATTGTAGATAGGTTGTGGTTCTTATCTTCCAATAAACAAAGTTGCTCCCATCAAATATTGGTGGTTTGATGGATCCCACGCTTTCTTGATTACTCATGATGATGGATCTCCCTTCAAGTGATCAAGCTTCTTATGAAGGACCTACTTTGAAACCAATTGTTGGAAATAATGTTGACGGGGTGGTGAATCAGTATTATCAGATCAATAATTTAATTTTCCAAACAAATTTGTATATTCTACTTTAGCTAAGTGAACTAGCATGTATACACGACTGTACTTAAGGCAACCAGTGTATATGCAAAGAACTTTTTATTTACCCAATTTATCATGCATTGAACTTTAACCAATATATCATAGACTTATTAGACAATGTAGTAAAAGAAAAATAAAGCATCACACATAAGCAACACACATGAACACTAAGATATAAGGTGGAAACCCAATGTGGGTAAAAACCACTTGCTTCTGTCGTCTCTGTCTTCTTTTAATAATAAGAAAATCTATTTATAATTTTGTACTCATGTAGACTTATACCAGTATGCAAGATTCTACCTACAGAAGGTTACAACCTTCTCTCATTCTCCTGCTTCTCCTGGAAGGGAGCTACAACCCCCTAACTCTTGTACTAGCTGATATGTTTACTAGTACGTAGGTTGTGACCTACAGAAGGCTACAACCTTCTTTCTTCCTCCAAGGACCACATTTCATAAATGTTCAAACTGGATCCATCAACAACATCATTATTGTAATTCAATCATCAAATACATCTTCATCAATCAATCAATTTCTAAACCAACCACATCCGAATCAATCAATCACTTTGACAACCTATCAATTTGATCATTCAGAATACTATCACCAGAATACAGTAACCAGAACCCAAACCAGAACCCAGAGTTCTGCAACAACAAACAGAAACAAATGAAAACATATTTTATTAGGTATATGCTATTTCGATGTGTCGAACCTACGTGTATACGCGCTTTTCCCAAAGCCAACCAACGTATACATCTGCAAATACTAATTCATAATTCTGCAGCTATTCCGGACTTCAGTTATACCTAGATCATAATATTTATAGAAAAACACATGCGTCAGTATACATATCTAGAATAAACATGATCAAACCATATAAAGATAAATCACTTCAAGCCTTAAGATCTTGATCCCTCATTAGATCTTATCCTCCATCAACTGCTAAGGTTCATCCCTGGTTCAGATCGAACACAACACCATAAGCCAATAACCTGCATACTAGATCTCACACTTCATCAAATATTCAATACTTGCACACCTTAACCTAATGATATTCTGCTCCTTTTATAGTTTTAAGCCTTTCTCAATACGATGGACCAAAAACACTTAGGACCAATACCTTGGACCAAATACCTGGGGTCAATACCTCAGACCAGATACCTTGGACCAATACCATGGATCAAAATACCATGGACAAAATACTTTGGACCAAAAACTTAGTTTTCCAAGGTATGTGCGCTTTTCCTTCTATGAAGTGTGTGTGTACGTATACGCTACTTGTGGTCAGTGAACCTACATGTATACACACCTTGGTCAAGGTGAACCCGCGTATACCTCTCTTTCTTCATTATGTGTAGACTGATCTGTAATTATTTGCTGTTTACCTGTTGTACTATGATCATTCATCTAAGTGAGTTGCCATCAAGGACAATACCTGTATCATAATGCCAATATTGTGCCCTGAAGGTAGCAATCTTCATCTCGCTGACACTACTCAATGCCGTCATCTCGAGATCAGTGTGCGAGACGATCCAATGTATCATGTCTGCACATGGGAATGCGGAATACCTGCATGCAATCTGGTGCAAGCTCGACTTGTGAATATTCACATAGACTTGGTGGTCTTCAAGGCCTTCCCTAAATGTGCCTGAGAATGCATCATTGACCTCTTTCCATTTCAACTTGATGTCTTTGTGTATGATCAACTTGGTGTCTTCATAAATCGGCAAACTCATAGACACTCACTCAACTGCTTCTCTAGTTGCGCTTCCGTCGGTGTCCTTTGATCCTTCTCTCTTAGAGGCCAGTGATCCTAAGCTTCTGAGAGATGGATGAACACCTGCTATATTTGGAGAAATGGAGACATGCATCGCAAGAAAATTGTTAGCTAAAACCAAAGCAAACTTGAGGAATGACATGCAACATACCTATGGATTGACTGGTAAGGATTGCACAATTTTTGGTGTGAGGCCAAGAGACTGACTGCTAGAACTACAAAAAGGTAGTCCAGACTATTGGGAGGCTCGTTGACTACTGGAATTGTGTAATTCACAATCTAGAATGGCCTGCTAGGTGTTGGGATTACACAGTTTCAACTGGCAAGTGATGCATGCCCAATGAATGCATTGCACAATTTTCTGGGCTAGTAGTCACAGCCTCTCAAAATTGCACAAGGCAAGACTAGAGGATAGCCTTTGGCCAGAAATGCGCATTTTCTGGGAGGAAGGTAGAGCCTTCCCTCTCAGAATTGCACAATGTTGTCTTGGTGAGGCAGAGTTTGGGCCAAGGTTTCCCAGACTCACTGATATGCGACTAAAATAAATGAAGATGTGAGTGCATGGCAATACTAAGTGTAAGAAGGAGTGAATGATCGTGCATGCAAACAATGAATGAAAGATTTAGAAAATGTAACAACATGCATGTGCGTGAAACGAGTCGCTGAATCGGTGACCATTTGTGCAAAACAGGATCATGCATGCGACAATAGTGAGATGCTAATGAAAACTAAAACGGTGCTCGTGCAAGCTAATATGCATGAAAACAACAACAAGTGTTCACCTAAATCAGGTAGACAACGCTCACATAAGCCAAAACACAAAAAGCAACAGAAATGTTGCAAAAGACAAGTAAAGAGGACTTCCTTAAAAACAATTGAGCTCGATGTGTCGAAGACTCCTGGATGTGATGTGGGATGTCATAGCTCCAAGTTTGATGTGAAGAATGAGCTCCAAAGAATCAAATAAATAAGTTTGAGGCTCATGATGCGCATGCCACAAATCTAGGAAAAAGCGACACTTTGAGGAAGGTTTCTAAAATTATCTTTGCATGTAACCTTCAACTCCTAAAAATAGCTCCCTAAAATCTATGGATTCATTTTTCATGCTTCTTTTGCTATTTCATGTAAAGAAGCCCATGTGTGAAAGTCACGTATTCTCAGTCTCGGGTGGAACCAGTCAACCTGAGGGCACATGCAATAGCCTACATGAATGAGGGGAATTTTTGTGCAATTTCTGGAAGGAAGTTGGGTTGGCTGTCTAGAGGGATTGCGCAATTTCGGGGAGGAGCAGCTAACTGCAACCTAGAATTGCGCAATTTCTGGGCTAAGTTGTTGTGCTGGGCTAGATTGTGTAGTTATCACTGGGAAGGTTGTCTAAGAGGATTGCACAGTTTCTCAGCCATATAGGATCTCCAATCTGTCCCAAATATTTTTAGCATATTTCAAATCCATTAATTTCTCCAAATCTGCATTACGGAGATTTTCATAAATTATGCACCTTTCTAGAGCATCCTTTTGCAACACCTTTGCTGAGCTATACTTCTGTCCACATCATTCACAAACAAGCTACCAAAAAGTCAATCCACAAGACAATGATAAACATTTCATATTTTATTGCCATACCTTGAAGTTGGCCATTGTGAGTGGAGACACTCCTGGAGAATTCATTCTGATTTTTGTTTTGCAACTTTCAACTTACTCTACCCGAATCCACTCTAGGGATCAAGTTGTAACCAAGAGCCCCGCTCCAATACCACTTATTAGAAATGTAGATCACTACTAAGGGGGAGGGGGTGTGCATCAATACTGATGGGACACACAAAAATTTCTCTAATTTATTAAATTTTTTAACCATTCACAATAAAAAACACACAAGGAGATATTAGAGCATCAAATATAAACACAAAACCATAAAAGCCTTCAACACATGATACACAAATCATTTATGGTGTAAACGCTCAAGGGGAGAAAAACCACCTATTGTTGTTGTGCTCCTTGTTCTTTTATTAATATCAATCAAATCTTTGACATCTTTTCAGCTAGCCACCACTTGTTAGGAGCCACTACCCCTATGAGCAGTATTGTTGGCCACTACCAACTAGGAAGTCTCTACTAACATGAATTTGTAGGCCACCATCTTTTGGAAGCCACTGCTCCCAATATGCCTTTCCCAACCACCACTAGACTATCCAACCACCACTAGATGAAGTTGTTACTCCCAATATACTATTTTTCTGGTCACCCCTAGTAAGGAGCCACCACCCCTATCTTGTTCAACCACTACTGAACAAAGGCCACCATCTCCTCAAAATATTAGAGCCATGCTTTCATTAATTTTCAAACTATACTCCAAGGAGAACTTTAGAAATAATTATTGCATACAAAAACAATCATTGCATACAAAACAATAATGTGATGAATGCACCATGCTAATCTCTTTTTAAATGCATACTTTTAGTGATTGTATTGGTGATATTATAACACATGCTAATCTATTTCTAGATTTAGTCTCTATATGCAACATGTAAATTGTAACAACCCCTGGTTGATTTTCTATGTAAATAAAATAAGACCAAGGTCATGGGACACATATTCCATGCTGAATGTTGGGAAAAACACAGTGATGGGTATCCCTTGTGATTAATTTATGGGAAATTGGCAATAATCAATATTTTATTTATGAAATGAAGGAAAATGGGATAAAAGGAAGTTGAAGAGACAAATTTTCATGAGAGAGAAATTGAAGGAAAAATGAAGGAAAATGAAGAAATAAAGGCCTCAATGATAAAAAAGCTTCAGAGGACCAGTTCACAACCTTTTTTTAGTTTAGTTTTGGAGCCTTCTTCCATTCTCTCATATTCTTGCAAACTTAGATAATTATTGGAGCATGCTTGCGGCACTTTAGCATTCACATGGATTGGAGAAAGAAGGCAAAGGAAAGTAGGAAAGTGAAAGGGAACGATGGGATCAATAGCTACAATTGGTTTCCTTTGTAGGTAACATATTGCATGTGTTATTTCCTTGTCGATTGATGGATGGATGATATATACATGTGATTTTATGGTTATGTGGTATCATTGGCATGGATATTTCCCTGAATTTACAATCCTTTAACCTTTCCTTTCCATTTCCTATATAGCCATTGTGTTGTGGGGTTTTTCCACTTGATTTTTTTCTGTTTAGTGCTCTTGTTCGTTATGGTTGTGGGTAGGAACAAACACTCTGGAAGCCATGAAAAAATTTGGTTTAGTTACTAGTCCTGGAGCCTAGGTTGGGACAAACTCTTTGGAGCCCTTGTTCGATTGAGTTACTAGTCCCTGGTGTTGGGTTGGACAAACTCTGTAGAGCCCTTGAAACTTGTGGGTCGAGTTACTAGTTCTTGGAGCCATGAACAACTAGGGTAGAGACTGATCTAGTTGGTGTTAGTGATGTTTGACCGTAGAGGTGGAATCAATGTGGTTGAGGTTTGAGGTTTTTTGCCTCTAGAATCTATGGTTTTGTTTTGTCTTGGTTTATTCCGTGAGATCCCACATTTATGCTTGGAATATGGCACGAAGGTGATTAGTTGAAAGAGAGATTTGGTTCAACCCGATCTATGGTTGGGTGGTATGTGGAAGTCCTTGACTTGGTTGGTATTTTCACATATTAATAAGAGTTATTATTCTTTAATGATTCATGCATACCTTTAGTGATTGTATTGGTGATATTATAATTGAGTTACCATGATCCTTATGCCAATTATTTTCTGGTTATATGATGTGTACCATCCATGGCTCTTGTCATGAGTTGTTTAGTTATTGGTTGGTTAATGAATTTGTGGACTAATAAGTGTTGTTGCAGCTATGTGGAGAGGTCATAAAGCCTTATTGATGATTATCTAGTGAGATTATTGAATTACTGCACATATATGTATTTATGACCTACATGTACTATGTACGCAAAGTGTTCATAAAATGAGTAATTTCGACCTTCAACTTCTCGGTGTAGTACATTTGGCATACGATCTCCGTTTGACTATCATAATACTTCATTTTGAATATTTCTATGAGGAGGCCAAGCAAAAAACACATGAGACACATTTTGGCATTTTTCAAGTCTCTTTGCTTTCCATGAAAATGTCATTTAGGCCCTTAAAACAATCTCGAAAGTTTAGAACTTGAAAAACTGCCAAAAATAGAAAGTCCTATTAAATTCTAGGAAATGAAACTAAAAATAAATAATGTTGGGTCAAGTTAGGCTGATAACAATGTGATCATATGTGACTGGGTGTTTGTATTCAAATTATGACATGTGGACCCCATTTTCCATAAGTGCATCTTGGAAATTGGGTCTCTCATAGTAACTCCCATCTCATGTTTACCCTAGTGACCAGGTTAAAGTGGGTAAATATGTGGTGAGGTGGTTACACAAATAACATGAAAATAGAAATTTCAAACACTCCCCTTTAATTAAAACCACTACTATTTGTTAGTATACATATTATATAGTCCTACAACACTTGAGATCAAGTCAAAAACTAATTTTACTTCTACATGTTGGTGCAAGTTGTCCTCAACTCTATGTTATAGAATATTTTCTTCGTTTTTCTCCAAATTTTATGTTCTACATACTTTTTATTCTTCTTCAGATCTAGCATTTTTTTTTTCTAAATTAAACTATTCTATTATATACATAAAAAGCCATAGTACATTTACATGCAAGCTATCTGTGAGATCCATCTGCCAGAGATAATGGCAAGTTGGATCACCCAGGTGTAGCCAAGAAAAAAGACTACCTGTTTCATGCCCTCACAGGGCGTTTGAGACCAAAAATCATTCCCATGCAGGGGAGGACCAAACTGACACCCTTGCATTGTATTACCCAACCACAAAACAGAAGACCGAACCCGAAAATGACCGACCCTACTCCTCAGCGTTGGAAGATTGCCATTAAGACACATTGACATAAAAACAAGAAGACACGTGGACGAGCCAGAGATAGATGGACAGAAAGACATGACCGAAGAGACGAGAGAACGAGAACCACCTCCGAGCATCAGAGCCTGAGATGTCGCAGCGAACTATTCCTCCGGCTCCTCCTCCAAAATTGGGCATGGTCTGTATTCCTCCTCTTCCTGCACCTTGCCTTCTGTCACCTCGGCTGCTTTAGGCTGCTTCTGGCTCCTTTCAAGCTGAGGGTCTGGCATGTCCACGCCCTTCCCTTTGTCTGCCTTGTGCAAGTCAGTTGTTCTGGCCGCGTCACTCGGGGGTTCGAAATCAGGCCGAGCACTGCAGCTGCCCTTGTCCAAGGCTTTGTCGATGAAAAGAATGGAGATGTGGGCGTTAATGCGTGGATGGTTCAGGGGGCTATCGAAGGAGAAAATTGCAGAGCCAAAGTAAGGAGCAGACGCGGTCCCAGGAGAGCTGGCCTCCATGAATTGGCTGTGCTTGATAGGACTAGCACTTCCAGGATGTGGGCAGTGGTAGAAACATTGGCAGTGAGGGCAATGGCAAGGTGGATGGGTCTTCGCTTCAGCTGAGCGCCACGAAGTCCCTCCTCGGCTAGAGCCGCGATGGCTCAACATCCTCTGGCGTTCCCTAACCATATTGACAGGGTAGTTGTGAGCATAAACAACCTGAACCAGCAGGCCTGGGCGGGAATAAAATAGACCAGGTCCTGAATTAGCCAACACCAGCAGCTGAACGAGAACCCCAGACTCTGGCCAAGTGTGGATAGTGATGCCAGGGCTACCTCTATTTATAGAGCTTCCTGCTCTCCCTCAGAGGTCGCTCACCATTAAAGAGGTCATCAATTCTGTATCAGAGCCTATTTCTGCAGTGCAGTCGAATGAGGTCGGGGCGTTAATACGCCCAGTCTGCCATCCCTTTACTATTAAATCCACCTTCCGGGGATGTCCTACGCCACTGCCTTCCAGGTCGCCTTTATGCATGGTTGGCATGTGGCCGTCGTGAGACCCCTGTCCCATCACTTTATGCTAGCTAGTTGGCACCCGCATCCGAGGTCTTCAGATCTAGCATTACTTTGGTATTCTTCTTCAATATTTCCTCATCTTCATGTAGTTTTTATTCTACATTTTATTGTACATTAGCTATTATTGATTAAACTTCTGTACCAAACTTTATAAGTTTAAAAATGTATATGTTTGTTTTCTTCTATCTCGTCTTCCACTATCACAAATGCTTCAATAACTCTGATGGTTACCTTTCTTTTGTTGTAGAAATATTGGCTTTTCCGTACTTACTATCATCTCCATCATACTTGGGCTTCATAGTCACTCCTCAAGTAATGTTGATTCAACCTCATAATAAAATTCAATATTCAGTACCAAGTTCTCCTCATATTTTTTTATTACTACAAAGGTGGTTTCACTTTCATCTTCAACTTCAATTTAATCTTCCACGTGTGTATTTACACAATGCAGTTCACTTTCTTCAATATACTCATGCTCTACATCTTGTACACAATCACCTTTTCCTTCCATAATTTATTTAACAAAATTCTTTGTAATCACCTTTTCCTTCCATAATTTATTTAACAAAATTCTATGTAATGTTCATGGAAACTATAGTTTCCATGTATTCCTTACTTTATTTTACCTCAAGAGGATCTTCCATAGATTTTGTAATTATTTCCATGCTATCAAAATATTTTAGTTCTTCTATGACAACAATTGATTATTTAAACACAATGCTTTGTAATTCAATTTGACATTGATAAGTATTTGTTACCCATTCATTGTATGTCATCTCTCAAATATCCCAAGCTTCTTTGGAACTAGTTTTTGCTACAAATTTGGAAAGAACATTGTCATCCAAGCCTTGTTTTAATGAGAAACAATTCTATTACATCATCCTTCTTCTTTTCTCTAAGTTTATGTTTATAATCTCTTGTCATGGCTTGATAGGCTACTTGATTTGAAGGCTCTTTAAATGCATTCAACACAATATCTCATAAACATTTTTCAAGGAGCTTTATTCTCATCTTAATGGACCTAAAAACATAATTGTTACAAGAAAAAACAAAAGGTGGTGCGAGATACGAAGTACTGAAGAAATCCTTGATAATTCCTTTTCTTGTGGAAACATAGAGGGTATCACTATGTGAGTTTTCTACTCTATACCATAATATCTCTTTTACTTGTGTACCTTTTTTTTTATGTCTCTTTTCTTTCGAGGAAATAAATCAACCTCCCTCTCAGCCCAAGGCTAGAGTGAGGTTGTTGGTACCATGCCATCCCACATGTATACTCACTTAAGAGTTCACAAGGCATCAAGTGAATACAAAAGTATCCATAGGCATGAAGGCATTACAACAATATCTGTCAAGAGATTATAACTCATCATGTCACCTACAACGCTTTGCATCTGGGTGAGGAAGATAATAACCACTTTGCCGATCCATCTGAGATAACCTTAATTGACTCTTATCTCTCATATATGATCTTAATTCTTCTATTTATTTTAGACCTCTCTGTGAATTTTTTTTCAAACTCAAAATATCACTTTCACTTGCAACATAAATTCTAAAACATTAATAAAGTTAAGTTTTCTTTGAAATCCAACCATTTAAAAATCATAACAATAAATTTCTCCATAACCTTAAATGTTTCACCCAAATTGAAAAATAATGCCAAATAACAAGTTTTTAATCACTACCTCCTATCCTATTAACATAACTTTAACCACTTAATCAACCATCTTCAACTAAAATTATTTCAGCCCTTCTTAAAAAAACACTACATCAACCCCACCCTTGTTTGGATGCCCCAATTAGGAATTTTCATAATAACAAACATTGAGTTTTGTAAGGTGGGTTATATGATGTTATGTCCATGGGGTTGGATGCAACTCTCTCTCGCAAATTCCTGTGACCTCGATCTACAACACTCCCTCTAGTAGAAATCATTTTGCTTTGTCAACACTTCCTTAAAACCATGAAATATGCTCTCTTTCTCTTAATTGTTAGTTTTAAATACCATTGTCCTCTCATGGATCCCTCAAAAATATCTAGTGAAAATATGAAAACAAACATCTCAACTCTCTTTCAACAAATTGTGGCTGTTTCCTAAACAAGCCATCAATTTTCTCCTCTCTTCTAGCATTGATACTACTATGATAGATAGAGGACGAAAAACATTGCTACAATAATTAAATGGAGAAAAATAACTCAAAAAATGCTACATAATAGAGTTCCATTTCAAGAATTCCAATTTGTTGAATAACTTGAGATCTTGTGAATAAATATATAAAAAAAATTATGAAAAAGTTCTTAAAAAAAATGAAACACTAATTTTAAATTTTAGCTTTTACAAACATGTTATTCTATTTCCTAAATATGAACTCTAAATATAACATATGAAAACTAGATGAAACCTTCAAAAAAAACCATAAAGTAATTAACATATTCCAATAAGGATCTTAGAAGATCGTCATCTAATAATATATCCCAAATGTCTCATTACATGGATGGTTCTATGTAGCATTTGTCTTCCAATTTTAAACAATGAGAAGGATGTATATGCAATACTATATTTATTCATTTATATATATCATATATATATAGTTCCGTAAATTGAATAATATAGAATATAAAATTATTATTTTTTACATTTAAGAGATAACCAATTTTATAAATTTGAATATATATGGATTTTTTTTTTTTAATTTAAATTCTGAATATTTTTTAAAAATAGTTTTAAGAAAATTTTAACATCATATTTTTTAATTATGATTTGAATATTTAAATAAAATAAATAAAATAAAATATAAATATCCTTCTTTTATTTGAATTTAATGAATTGTGTTGTATTTCCTAATAATGGGGTGAATAATACCAAACTGTTTTAAAAATTGTTTCCAATATTTGTTCAAACTGAAACTAAATTACCTTTCCATCTAAGTAGGAATATAGTCCACTTCTTAGTTGTAATAAACCATTGAATTTCCTTGATCTCCATGTTTGTGCACAATATGTTCTAAACAAATCATTAGAAGAAAATATTTTTCCAAGAATTTTCTAAGTTCTTAACATGCCTCAACCCCTCTATTATCACATTCTAGTTTTCTTGGAAATCAACTCAATTGGGGTCCTAAATCATAAATTTTACCAAGTTTTAATTCACACTACCTTTTAATTTGGCAACACTTATTTTAATGATATAAGTAAAAGGCACTGGCAATTTAAGAGGCAATAGGTGGTGTCTCTGCCATAAAAAAATTGCTACCAGATTAAAATCCTGTTGATTGTGCAAACATATCTTAAGGAGCGTTGTCAATTTAAAAGTTTTTGTATGGTTGGATTTGACTAGTAAGTAAAGGTTTCATTTTTTCACCAAATAGTTTATGAAAATCGGTGTTTAGAGTGGGATATTATGATCAAAGGAGGGCATACATGTATGTCTGATCAATAAAAAGATGATATAATTTTCTTGTAAGAGTTATCAAAAGTGATCGAAGATTCAATTGGTTCTATTATTATCTGTGTTTTTGTTTGGTGTTGTTGATTTTTGTATCCTTGATTTCACTCACTTGTTCCATATTTCACTCAGTTGTACTAGACTTCACTAAATTTTCTTTCATAAATGAGAAGGACATGGGATCATTTTATATTTTGGGGAGGGTTTGTCAAAGCGGACACTGCCAAATCTAAAGGGAACAAGGGTAAAAAAATGAAGAGGGACCAGAATCCTATCCAAACTATTAGAACCCCTGAACCAACAATTCAATCAAGCTTTGTGTTGACTAGAAGCATGAAAAGGTGTTCATTGAGGGAGCAAGGCAAGACTTCTAAGCCTTTTACCTACTATAGAAAAGATTTATATTAGAAAAATGAGATGGACTATAAGGAAAGAGATAACCCTTGGAAATTCAAGAGCAAGCCCCAAAAATTCCAAACCAGAGTCTTTCAGGTAAACTTGAAAATGAGAATGATCTACTTCTATAATCTTTGCTTAAGAATAGGACTTTAAAACTCATCAAACCAGAAATCTTAAAGGACAAAGAAATTTCATTAAAATATATAAAGAGAGAAAAGAGAAGGCGTTGTGCAAGATTTGAAATATATGAAACAAGAAAACCTCATACAAGGCATGCCAACAAGCTGAGATTAGGTGTAAGGATCAAATTAAATCCTACCCATAATATAAATTCCTTAATGTGGATGAAAACACATCTGAAGATGAAAAAAAAATAGACTAGCAAAAGAAAAGGCACCAAACAACAAAAGAAAGGGAAAAAATAGGACACTTTTCAGGGGAATATTATAGAGGTTATCATTGCTAGGGCTAAGAGAAGAAAGAAAACAGAACGAAATGAGCCTATAAATTTATATCTCTTAGCAGAGGTAGAAGAAGCATTGAAGTAAATGGGGTGAAGCAGCACTCCCAACTGAAATGACAACGCATAAAAATTCATTTTGCCAGCATTATGTTTCGACAACGCTTCACCCAAAAGTTTTGGTAGCATTAATGTGATCTTTCTAGAAGCTTTTATATCTTACAACTGGGCTATTTTGATGAGTATGGATGTCCAAGAAAAATAAAAAATACTCTGTCAGTTGTCACCTAATTTTGAGTAGCAGTTCCATATTTCCCTCCACAGTATCAGTTGGAAGTTCCTAATTTTGAGCATTTCCATATTTATCTCCTGAATATCTGAAGAAATTGTACCTAGGATCAAATTTGATGACGATAAACTACTATTTTATTTAGTCATCTAATTAGATTTAGATTAAAGATTATATATATGTATAGTTTAATATTTTGGAAATCGAGTCTTTCCATAAATTATGTATTTGAAGATTGTATAATTTTTCTATAAAGCCGATGTAAAAGAAGGATTAAGGGTTGGATTTTTGAGAAAAATGAATTTTATTGTGTATAAGACTCTATATTTGAGATTAATAAATATTTTCAAGAAAAGAGTATTTGAAGCTCACATATTAGAGATTGTTGTGTGTTGTTTATCAATATGTCTCTTAGTGATGTTTATTTCTTGTGTAAATTCCACAAATGTTTAAGTCTTCATATTTGAATGAGAGTTATGTAAGTTGAAAAATTCATGTTTATTGAGATTTCATGCTATTTATAATATTCAGATATTATCAATATTTCTTATAATGTTACACATAATTCATCGACATGCTTTGTTGTAATGGTTTGTTTTTTTTTTTTCCACCTACCAACTTGACAATCAAAAGGTCTAAGTAAGAATTGTATATCTTTTCTCTAAGTTACATTTTTCTTACCTAGACCAGGTCTTCAAATCTTGGTTGAAACCATTGAATCCATGCCTAATGGTTCTTTTCCTTATTTTCCAACCAAACTTGCTAGCCATGTTATATTAGATTTGACCACAGAGTGTATAAATGACCCTTTATTGTGGTGACAATGAGTAATTCAGTCAAAGATAGATCCCTCTCTGGATTGGAAGGGCCAACTACCAATCTAAAATATTGGTTTGAGGTTACACTCATTTTTCTTGTGCACAACCAGGGTAAAGTTATAAGTCATAACATTTTGTTGCACTATTGGGGAGTGAAAGATTCATTTCCCCTAGAAATGATTACTACTATTGAGATTTGGTTTTTGAGGGTAAACAAAAATTTAGACATAAAGATTAGTTGTTCAATTTTCCCTGGCGATTCCACTGTCTCAAGTAGTCAAGGTGAATCGACTAGGAAATTATGGATCCTAGAAGAATTTACAAAAGGAAAAATCTAGATCATTATCCTCCAGAAATTCTTTCAAGCCCAACAAATCTATTTCATAAAACAATATCCAAAGCTAAATCAAGTACTTTTCAATTGGAAAGATATATATCCTTACCTAGATAAGTTAAAATAATTGAAGATATTCCTTTTGATATAAAGTTTGAGCTGTCATTATCCAAATCTAACTCATAATCTGATTTATTAGAAACAATTTTTGATTAAAAAAGGTTTAAATCTTCTATTCTAAAATATTTTCCTAAAGAACCAAAACCATCACAAGAAGAAAATGATCCTTTCTGGAATATTCTAATCATGAGACTCAAAGAGATGTTAGAATATATAAGTACTCTTAGTCATACAAATCCTATAGATATTTTAACAAAACGAAGGTTGGAAAATTTGATTCAAGAAATTCAGTTAGCCTTGTCTGAGATTGTTACTTTCCTTTTCCCACTCCATCATCTTCTATCACTTCTCATATTGTTACTTTCCCTTTTCTCACTCCATCCATTCTACTGCATTATCCTCTATCACTTACATTCCTAGCATTACAATTGTCTCAATTCCATCTCACATAGCTACGAATGCTGGATTTGCTTCCCTTGATCTTCTAGTTCAATTACATGACCTTCCCCAGAACTATGGTTAACATTGTCATGTATAATGGAGAAGGAGATATTTCATCTCAACAACATTAAGACGGATTCATTGATTTCATATACCTGGAGGAAATAAACGATGAGGATGTTAAAATGAGCTTATTTGGACAAAGTTTTTTTGGTGAAGTGAATAAATGGTTCAAAGGCCTTCAAGTACGGAGTATTATTGATTTCCAACAATTTGAAGAAATTTTCAATAGGAAATGGGAAGACAAGAAAATCTCCTTACAAATTTTATCTCAATATGAAAATTTGAGGAGAAATAGTGGTGAATTAGTGCAAGACTTTTCTACTAGATTCATGAAAGTCTATAAGGAAATTTCAACTCATGTCAAATCCCATCCTAGATCTGCTCAACTTCATTATGTTGATGATTTTGTTAGCAATTTTGACTTACTGTTAAGAGAAAGAAGGTATGTTACTTTAGCTGATATGATGAATGATGCTATATAAGCGGCAGTGAATTTAATGGCAAAAAGGATGGCACTAAGATCTGAAACTGAAAAGAAAAGAGTTAAAGAGGAGCCCTCTTCTTCTACATATGCTAAATTGATATCACGTTGAAAACTATCGAGAAGTTGGTTGAAAAATTAACTCCTGCTAGGGCTAACCCTTAACTACAAATTAGAAATTGTAATTTCAAAAGGCCTCCAATTCCCCATAATTTTCAAAGAGATCAAATATATCTTGAATATCAACAAGCAGTTACACCACCTTTTCTAGACTAATTTTTTTTGTGAGGACAATGTGGAAGAGTTTGTTGAGAAGATTAATTTCTCTAATGAGGATGAAACTCAAGTATATTCATTAGAGGAAATTTCAGCCTAAAGTGGCCTCCTAAGGAAATAATAGTTAAAATAATAAAATAAGAGTTATAAATTTTGGAGGGAAAAGAATAAAACTAATTGTTTACTTGTATTTTTGGCTTATCTCCTTATAAGTTTACTCATATTTCAATTGTAGACACTCGTAGGAAGTGGAATTAAATTCCACATCCAACGAGTGCCTATTATGCATACTTTTGAGAATACCCACATTGATAAAAAATGAAGATACATTAAAAATGAGTGTTCAACACAATTTTTTAATGTATCTTCAATTTTTATCAATGTGGGTCTTCTCAAAAGTATACATAATGGGTACTCATTGGATGGTGGAATTTAATTCCACATGCAACAAGCATCTACACCTGAAATTTGAGTAAATCTAAGGAGATAAGCCAAAGTTACAATTAAAAAAATAGTTTTTCTTGTTTTCCCTCCAAACTATTTACATGTACCTATTTTTAAATTTAAAGGCTTTTGATTGGATTACATATTATGAGATGGAAATTACATGAAAATTTCATGGGCACTTTTAGGTTGAAATTATTTGACTGAGGAATATTACATATCTAATTTGTTTTCACAAGAAAGAGAAAGTAGCTAGTTGATGGTTGAATCATAATAGTACCAACAGGGTTATCAGAATGCATTTTTTTTATTTCCATAATAAATACAATCTTGGAAGTAGAAATGTTGTGGTTAAACCCTTTGCAGTAAAACCTTTAGTAAAGCCACAATCAACAAATCCAAAGAAAAACAATCCGAGGAATGTAGATGAAGTTAAGAAAGACGTGAATGTCAAAGAATTGGAAAAATCTCAGCCTAGAGAATGAAGTTGATAAGATCAAAATCGCTATTCCATTTTCATAGTTGTTGAAAAATGCACAATATAAAGAGCATATTGTCAAAATGGAGAAAGGGTCAGAAGGAGATAAGATATCTGCTATTAATTCCCGGGACTTTCTTAATGTTTAGGATGATTCTCCCACTTCTATTTTTTTTCTTGATGTAATGGATGTTAAGTAATATGTTCCCCCATTTTATGTCAGTTTCAATATTTATGATATGATATTACACAATGTTATGCTAGACTCTGGAACATCACACAATCTAATGCCTAAATATGTGATGGATAATTTGGGAATTGATATTACTAGTCCATAAAAACATATGTTTTCTTTTGATTCAAGGAAAGTTAAATGATTGGGGTTGATTAAGCCTATTTTTGTGACATTGACTCAAATTCCTACAAAAATAATTGTCATGGATGCGGTGGTAGCCTACATTCCACACATATTTTGGATGTTACTCGCATGGTCTTTGGTAGAAAAATTAGGAGGCACACTTCAGATGGATATGTCCTATGCTTCTATCTTTTTGTTTAGTGAGAAAATAAGACTTTATAGAGATGTTAAAATGGCATATGTTGTGAGTAGCGAAGCTAAAGCTAATAATCATCCTATATATCTTGTGGAAAATGATCTTAGATCTACAGTCTTGTATACATATTTTCATTTGGAGGAATGCGAAACAACATGTTGAGGATCAAATTCAAGAGGAAAAAGAGCAAGTGCTCGAAGAGAATGGAATGTGGAATATGTATTTTTATGGATCTACTTGTAAGGATGGGTCAATATTTGGAATTTGGATCATTCCACCTAATTGTAATAGTCAATTACATTATTTTAAGTTGTATTTTGAATGTAAAAATAATATTTCAGAGTATTATGCCTTAATTATTAGGTTGAATATACTTAAAGAGAAAAAGGAAAAAAGAATTTGTGTCTTTGGAGATTCTGAATTTGTCATAAATAAGGTTAATGGTACATATCAGACTAAGAACCGAAAAATGAGGGCCTATAGGAATGAAGTATGGGGTTTATTTGATAATTTTTTCTCATAGCATAAGGTTTCTATTATACCCAGAGAAAAGAACAACATAGCCAATTCTTTAACCACTTTTGCTAGTGTTTTTAAAATTCCTATATATCTAAATAAGAAGTATGAGATAGAGGTCAAACACGAGGCATCAATTCTGAACAATATTAAACAATGGTAGGTTTTTATGATTATCAACAGATTAAAAGGTTTCTTGAAATGTTTGATGAGTTTTTTAACACCCCTACTGATGAAGATGAAGACACGAAGCCATATTTGAGTCCAAACAAAATACTTTATAAATTCCATAAGTGATCAAGAAATAATTCAACTCAAGAATAATATTATTGCTAAAGGTTTGATTACCCTAGAGAAGTTATTTGACAATAATGATGTTGTAGTCAAGCCTAAAATTGTTCATAATGGTAGTGAATTATAGGACTGTAATTTGGGAACTGAAGAGGAGCCTAAGATTGTTAAAATTTCTAATTCTTTGGATGCAAAACCAAAATATAAATATGTTAAATTATTAAATGAATTTGCATATGTTTTCGCTTGAAGATATGAGGACCTGAAAAGTGTATGAAGAAAGCATTTTTCAACATTCCATTCCAATCAAGGAAAATGAAAAGACTTTCAGGAAGAAGCTTAGAAGAATAAACCCAACATTATTTCCTTTGATAGAGAAAGAAGTGAAAAAGATGATTGCTTCCAAGATAATCATTTCTTTGAGATTTTCTAAGTGGATGGAAAATCTAGTTCCAGTCAGAAAGAAGAATCGAGAAATCAGATTGTGCATGGATTTCGAAAATTTGAACAAAGTTTCCTTAAAAGATAAATACCCATTTCCTAAGATGGATCACATAATGCAGAGTGTTGTTGGGGCTGAAATAATTTCCATGCTCGATGGTTTTTTAGGGTTTAATCAAATACTGGTGCATCCAAAGGATTAGGAAGAAACAAATTTGACTACTTCTTGGGGTACCTTTATCTATTCTAAGATGCCTTTCGTATCAATGAATGATGGAGCCACATTTTAGAGGGCCATGGATATAGAATTGAAGAGGAAAAGTATAAATTTGTAGTAATTTATTGAGATGATATAATTGTATACTCAAAATTTGATCTTGATCATTTGAAGCGTTTGAGGCAAGTTTTCTTGAAGTGCAAAAGATTTGGTATCTCCCTGAACCCAAAGAAGTCAAATTATTATTATTTATTTATTTTATTTTATTTTTTATTTTTTATTTTTTATTTTATTTTATTTTATTTTTTCTGTGCAAGAAGGAAAGTTATTGGGTCATATAATGTCCAAGGATGGTATCAGAATTAATCCCAATAGAATTGCAACCATACAAAAACTTGAACTTCCTAGAAGAAAAAAGGAGATACAATCTTTCCTTGGAAGAGTAAACTTTTTGAGAAGGTTTTTTCCAAATTTTGTTGAAAATTTGAAAACAATCACTAATAAGGTTAGGAAAGAAAGTGAGATTAAATGGAAAACTCAAGCTAAGGAATCATTTGATGGAATTAGAACGACGTTAACTCAAGCTCTTGTCTTAGTTAGTCCAAATTTTTCAAAGGAGTTTCTGGTTTTTGCTTTTCCCTCAGAGCATGCAATTTTAGGAATTTTACTACAAAAGAATGCTAACAATTTGAAAGAACCGATATCCTTGTTTCAATAGTGAATTCATAGATTCATAATTGAAATATAACATTATGAAAGAATAACGATATGTGTCGGTAAAATAATTAAAGGATTTCAGGTTATATGTCTTTCATTCCTAGGTTGTTTCTTTTGTTCCTAATATGAGGTGAAGGATATTTCGAAGCAGTCAAATAGTGATGGCAACAGAGGGAAACAGATAGTAAATTTGTTGGAATATGATTTTGAAATCAAGCCAAATAAGTTGATCAAGGGTCAACGTTTGGAAAAATTAATGATTGAAACAAATTGTGACAGCATGGGAATAAATTTCATTTTAGTGTTCTCAACTGATGCAGATGAAATACCAACATTAAAAGCATCTGAAGAATTCACATCTTCTCCATGGTAGAGTGATATAATTTATGTCTTGTAGAGTTTAAAAGCTCCCCTAGGGACAAGTAAAACCCAAGATAGGTTTTTAAAACTAAAAGAAGTGAAGTTTTGTATTATGGATGCTTATTTATTTTGGAAAGATCTAGCAGGAATTCTATTGAATTGCTTGCTTGAAGATGAGGTAAAATAGACTATGAAAGAATTTCATCGAGGTGTCTATGGAGGGCATCATTACTCAACGTTTACTATGAATAAGATTCTTAGAGAAGGTTTTTTTTCTGGCCGATATTTTTTCTAGATGTACATATAGAGGTAGCAAGATGTCATAAATGTCAGATTTTTGAGGGGAAAGCAAAGTTATTGTCATTAACATTAAAACCTATCTTAGTAGAAGCACCTTTCCAGTAGTGGGGCGTCTACTTTAATGGATACATTCATCCATCATCTTTAGGATACCACAAGTGGATATTGACTACAACATATTAATTTACAAAGTGGATTGAATTTATACCAACCAAACAAGCTATAAATATTGTTATCATTCAATTCTTAGAGAATATCTTTTTTATATTTGGTTGTCCAATAAGAATTATAATTGATAATACCCAAGCATTCAATTATAAGAAAATGGTTAAATTTTGTGATGATTACCATATAAATCTTAGCTATTCCATGTCATATTACCCTTAGGGTAATGGATTAGCTGAATCATCTAATAAGAGCTTGGTTAGGATTATCAAGAAATTACTCGAAGACAACAATAAACATTCGCACACAAAGCTGAAGTTTGCACTTCCGGTAGACCAAATTAGCACTAAAAGGACAATTGGAACTTCACCTTTTAAGTTGGTATATGGACCATAGGTATTCTTTCATTTTTCTTTAGGTATACCAGCGATAAATGTTTTACAAGAGCAGAAAGGAGAGAATAGTGACATTCACAGGAGAATTAATTAGCTCATTGGAGTTCAAGAATTAAGGGAAAAGGTATGTGATCAAGCTCAGTTTTTTCAAGGAAAATTAAAAATGGTTTTTGATAAGAAAGTAAAGGAAGATGATTTACAGGTTCATGATTTAATGTTGAAATGGGATTACTAGAATTGAAGACAAAGGAAATCATAGAAATTTGATCATATTTGGAAGCGACCTTATAAAATTACTACATTTCATGGAAAAAATATTTCCATTATGCAAGACTTAAATGGGGAGTTTATAAGTGAAGGTCTATTAAGTGGATGATTTCTAAGACATTATCTCTCTTAAAGAAACTATTCAAATTTCATTGTATATATTTGTTTTCTTTCAAAAAAGCTTATAGATGTGGATGACACTTTCAATAATTTGAAGCTCGAAGAGAAGGCCCTAAGATTTGGATAAGTGATTTTCATTAATTTGAAAAGTTTGGGTTTATTATCAATAAAAAATTAGTTTTAGCTTGTACATAAATAAGTTTGGAAAGATTGAGTTTTGCAAAGTGCTTAGAATGATTTCATTTTCAAATAAAGGAATAGTAGTGTTTAGTATTTTAGAGTAGTTCACAAGGTATATTTTTTCAACACAATGGACTAGACACTTGGTCTACAGTTTCTTTGTTGCCTCACAAGGAAAACAACATCCCCATTGGAGCCAAATGTTATCACATGCTATATTTCTTGGAAATCAACTCTATTAGGGTCTTGAATCCTAAATTTTTCCAAATTTTAATTTACATTGTATTTTAATTTTGCAACACTCATTTTAATGATATAATTAAAAGGCGTTGCCAAATTAAATGGCAGGAAATGGTGTCTGTGCTATAAATAAAACTAATGCCAGATTAAAATCATGTTGATTGTGTAAACATATCATAAGGAGTGTTATCAATTTAAAAGTTTTGTATATGGTATCATTTGACTAGTAAGTCAAGGTTCCATTTTGTCACCAAAACAATTTGCATAAATCAATGTTTAGAATGGGATATTATGATCAAAGGAGGGCACAATTGTATGTCTAAATGATCCTAATTCGATATAAATTTCTTGTGAAAATGATCAAAAGTGATCGAGGATTTAGTTGGTTCTATTATTATTTGTGTTTTTGTTGTGTGCTATTGATGTTCATATCTATGATTTGATCCACTTGTTTTACATTTCACTCACTTGTAACAGATTTCAATGGATTTTCTTGCAGACATTAGAATGACATGGGGTAATTTTATGTTTTGGGGAGGGTTTGTGAAAGAAGATGCTGCAAAATATAATGGCAGCAAGGGTAAAAAAATGAAGAGGGACCAACCTTCTATACAAACTGTTAGAACCCTTGAACCAACAGTTCAATCAAGCTCTATGTTGTCTAGAAGCATGAAAAGGTGTTCATTGGGAGAGCAAGGTGAGACTTGTAAGCCCTTACCTACTATACAAAAAAAATTATATCAGAAAAATAAGATGGTCTATTAAGAAAGAGAAAACCCAAAAAATTCAAGAGCAAGCCCCAAAAATTCCAAATAAGAGTTTTTCAGGAAAACTTGGAGATGGTGATGATCTCCTTCTATCATTTTTGTTGAAGAATAGAACGAATTCTGTTGAGTTTTATCGTTTCTATATGGTATAGGTAATGCCATGATACGGAGTACCAAGGGGCACCGTGGAATTCAAATGAGCACACAAAAAAAAATTAATGGGTATTTATGATATTTTTAAGCGAAGTTGCATGATTTTAGGTATTTATGATTTTTTAAGTGAAATCGTAGGAATTTGAAAATTATTGTAAGTTTAATTTTTGGCTTGAGAAATTGTGATTTTGAATATTTAAGTTGTTAAAATTATTTAAAAATAGCACTCTATTAAACCTAGACAAGTAAATTTTACATCAAAAATACCTTAACAATAATACCATTTATTCTATGCATAATAAACTAATATATATATATAATTTCAATATCTCTCTCTCATAGAGAAGTGTGACAACCTCTCTAGTAATTATAATAATTGTGCCCAAAAGCTTAGCACTCCATCAAAACCCTAAGACTCCTCCACATAAACCCCTCCAACTATGAACAACTACCAAGTGAAGTAGGACGCTCAAGTAGTGAACCTTAAATTGAATAAAATGGATTAAATAAACCACTGAATGGATGATTCGATCTCCATGTGTGCACACAAGTTAATACAAAAATAAAAGCCAACCTCTCAATAGTCACCAGTTAATTAGATCAAAATGAACATGTGTGTGAATGGAAGAGGTGTCAGTGCAATCCAACAATTGTTATTTCATTCAAATGAAAGTTAGATCTATTATCTCCTAGCAAATCCCACCATAATAACAACACAAAGGTAAAATATAAGCTCAACATAGGCTTAAGACTAGGGCACACTACCAAAGGACTATGGCATAATTAATATCTCATGAAACCTTGGGAAAAGACTTGATCAACATCAAATAATAAGTATTACCCCCCATTTATAACTCAAGCTTAGAAAAAGGTACATCCTCAAGGGTACTAACATCATCAAACACATTCTACCTATGTGATGTCTAACAAATGTTACAATATTAAATCACATCACATAGGAAAATCCCATCAAAACCATAAAATGATGAAACGACATGTTCCCTAACCATCAAATGTTTAACCAAGAGGTTTCCAACAAAAGACAAGCACATGTGGAAAGACCACCTAACCAAACAAGCAAAATACTCAAGCCTAAGAGAAATTGGACTGCCCCAAACAAAGGCCTCCATCACACATTCCAATCCCATGAAGAGAAGGGGATCCATGAAGATGTATCACCCCAAGTCAATTTAATCCTCCAACATACCAGTTGCAAATTTCCATGAATGTGATTAAAATCACAAAGTCGAACCTCATGAAATGAGCTATAGCAATATTGAATGTAGTCATATTATTGAAACAAAATACCCCTACAAACAACATGGATCAATAGTATATCACATGTCCACTATCCTTTTCTCAAGCATAGATCATAAGCATCTCACCCCTGAAACCACCCCACATCTCCCTCACTTTAAAACTTAAGAAACCAGAAAGCTGAAAGGACAAAAAATATCATTAAGATCTATAAAGAGAGAAAAGAGAAAGTAGGTTACAGGAACTAAAATATATGAAAGAGGAAAACCTCATACAAGGCTTGTCAACAAGCTAAGATTAGGTGCAAGGATTGGATTAAATCCTACCTGTTGGAAGCCTAATCTACTAAGGGTTGGTGTGGTATAATGTGAAGGGTCATTAGAGTCCAATAGATCTTGGAATACGAAACCAATGATCATGAAAACGTATAAAGGTACATCATTATTAATAGTAAATGCAATTCAAAGTTTTACCTTTCATATCTCTTAACTATCATTTGTATGTTTAACATGATATGAGAGAGGGTGATTTCCTACCCCACTCAAGTGTGAATCCTTTGTGGCCTTTGTAAACCTAGTTTTATGCCTCTTTGAGCATTTGCAAGAGAAAAAATTGGTCATTTGTCAACCATGTTGGAGCCTATTTTCTGTTAGAATGTTAGGCCCAATCAGTAAAAATGTCTTCATTCCTTTTCCAAATTAATGGCTCTTCCATTCTCTGCCCATCGTATCAAAGTAGAAAACAATGAAAGAAACAAGAATTCTTGACGTAGACTTGTCTACAAAGGGAGAGGTATGGAGAATAGGGATATCACATTACCTTACAATATGTTGAAGACCATAACTTGGATTAAAATGATTTCTTTTTCTCATTGTCATCAATGGATCCATTCTTCATACTTGAATACTTTATAGCCTCTATAAGTGTCTTTCTATGTTCTAGGGTTGAGAATGAGAGAAAATATGAAGAATTGAATTGCAGAGAGAGGGTTTTGCAACACCCAAAGAAGTTTTCATGGTTTTTCACTCCCAGGCAATGTCATTCATGTAGAGTTGATAGAATGAATGTTGATCCAATGAAACTACACATGCCACTGATATCAGGAATGATGGGCTCTATGCACCATTAACAAAGGAATTTGTGTTGGTGTTGGCCTTGAAGAAATTCATGGGAGTTGAGACCATCACATTGAAAAATAGTCAGTTCCTCTCGGAGTTATGTTTTTCCACATTCTTGTTAACTACATGATTCTGAGAGACGTTTGAAAGAGTGACAAACCTGTGGCTCTATTTTCTTATGTCACTTAGTCCCTTGAAATCAAATTTCTGGACTTGTTTGAAGATTTAATGATTTTCCATGGGTACATTATTTTAGGTAGGAAACATATATTCATCTTCACTCCATCCCAACATGTGTTACATGTTATGCAAATTTTGCTTTGAGGCTTGTACCATTGACATATGTCGTGAAACATTGTTGAGAGGGTTGTTCCATTGAGAGTTGGACATTCCAGATACAATGGCTCCATGTTAAAAGGAAATCAGCCTCTGAAGGAATATGAGTGTTCATCCATGAAAGTAAGGCTAGAGGTGATGACAAATGAGTTGTTGTTGCATATGCATTGAATCTCCTTTTGGTATGTACACGATAGAGTCATAACTCCCTTACACCAAAATATTGGGCAGGATATTGAACATCCACTTCTTTGAATATCTAAAATATTATGCTGGTGATCTTAAAGAGACCATAGAAAATAGGGTTATGGACTCCATCTCCAATTTTCCAGGCACAACCTTATTCAGAGATTGTTGTGGGTCATTAACCATTGGGAGGTCTTCCCTATTATTAATGATGCATATCCACATTGGCTAGTCTCCATGATATGTGAGGTTTGGTTTACCATGTCATGGATTCTTGAATAGTTTCCTAAATGAATGCCCATTAATTGAGAAACATATCTTGACAAAATTTCTTTGTGAAACATTACTAAGAACAATGCTTCTCCCTTTGGTTTGTGAAATACATGGATTGTATATGGTGCATTATTTGTTGATGTTATATTCGATTTGTTTGTAAAAGACATGTATTGTTTATGCCATGAATAATATGTATTAAATCACATATGTCATGGAATCTGTATGTGTGGAGTCTCATATGCGATGAGTTATGGTGAAGGTTGTTTCTTGATCAAATCCAACTAAAAATACTTAAAAGAATTTTTTCAAAGGTAGTGTTCATCCTTTGACCCAAGGAAACTATAGTTCCATGTGTTTTTATTGCATAGATATTGTGAGAATACATTTGTTTTTCTTTCTATAAGAATCACATTTTAATTATTTTCTTTTCTTCTCCATTAACCCTTAATTTACTTGGGCTAGATACAAGGGTCAAAGTTGACGAAATAATACTCTGATACTCCCTACAATGGATGATACAATAAAAAATAGCAAGAGCCATTAGGGGAATTTTGAGGACTAAAATGGGCCTCCTAAGAAAAATGTACAATAAAGATAAAATTTATAAGAACCAAAAGGATTAAATATTATTATGTCAAACATGGGGGATGATCCACCATTTTTGGAGTAAAAAAGTAAAAAGATTAAAAAATAATAAAATAATAAACTACTTTTTCAACTTATCTCACAAACGTTTTACTCAAATTTTGAGAAGGAGTACTCGTTGGATGCAAAATTTAATTTCTCATCCAAGGAGTACCCATGTTGCATACTTTCGATGGACTCTCCTATAACAAAAATGAGAAATACAACAAAAAAACATGATTGCAATCACGTTTTTCATGTATTTCTCATTTTTCATGTAGCAAGGGCAATCAAAATTATGCAACATGGGTACTCCTCGGACGAGGAATCAAATACTGCATCCAACGAGTGTTGCCACTTGCAATTTGAGTAAACCCATAGGAAGAAAAGTTGAAAATACGAGTTGAAAATTTTTTTTTTTTTTCTTTTTTCCCTCTAAACTTTGATGATGTAATCTAATCTTATTTATTATTTCTACTATTATTTTATAATTTCCTTAGGAGGCCCATTTTAGACCTCAAAAATCCCCTAATGACTCTCTGTGATATTCAAATGTGTTTGCAAAATGCAAAAGACAAGATTGGATTTTTGTAGCTCGAATCCCAACTACAATGAGATGAGATACTATATGGTAAGCAACATTTTGAACTTGTTTTTATTCAAAATAATCCTATTTTTAAGTCTAAATTTGAATCTCGTTAGAAACTATAAATTGATCATATTAATTAGCCTATCTTAAGAGAAAAATTGCATGTAGATGTAGAAATTCAGCTTGCACTTCCCGAGCCCATCATCAGACCTTGGGAAGAGCTTGTCAACAATAAGGAAAAAAAAGTCTTGGATATGACAAGGATGTTTCCTTTCATATTCAAAATTATTTAAAACCTATAAAATTTCATAGTGCTATATTTCTTAAGGATAACTCGTCTTCACCTGTTCCCGCTCCTCCTCCACAACAACAAATTTGTAAATGCCAACATTGTGATATAGCTTTCCATGTGAAAGATGATTGTTTTTATCTTCATCCATGTGAGAATTATGGTCACCAAACTCATTCTTCAACCATATGACTCAAAAATAAGCCTTCTGCAAGAACAAAGATTCATCTTGGATGGATCACTTCTTGGAAATGGGGCTCAACAACCAAGAAGAATTTCCAATCATATAATATAATTTCTTCTCGAGTATTAAAAATTCTTGTAGTTGAGTTTTCTTCATCTTCTAACCTTATATTTGATAGGGGGAATTGATGGTAATCTACAAGCTTCAAAGGTAAATCAAGCAAGCTTGAGCCACAACTTAAGCCTTCTACATGAGCCTACAACCAGAGTAAGCCATACCTAGATTCAAGGTTGTAACCAGATACAAAGAAGCCCTTGGGCATACCTTTGGTTGGTGGCATTCCTTAAATCACTATAGGGTGATACATCCCTTTTTAGGTTGAGGTTATCCTTTTCTTTTGTAGGTTGAATACCTCCCTTTTCTAGGTTGATGGTCTCCCTCTTCAAAGAGTTAAGGAGCACTTCCTCTAGTAGAAGACTTCATCTTCTTACCAAATTTAGAATTGAGAATCAAACTAAGCATTCTAGGTTGAGAGCCAATGGTCTCCCTTTTCAAAATAATAGGGAGAACTTCCTTTGACATAAGAATTCAACTTCTTTCAACATTTGGAAGAGTTCCAAGAATTGCACTAAGCGTTCCAGTGTTGGTGGTCTTCCTTAAACCACCATCAGTTGAGACCTCGAGTTCTCCCACCTTTTGGGTTTTTGGTCTTCCTTAAAAGCCACCATTTCAGAGATCTCATTCAACCTAGTGTTGTCATGCATTATTGTATTATAGCTCTATTCTTGGACTCATATATACCCCTTCAGTTTGCGGGGGGGAATATGTTGGAAACATAATCTACTAAGGGTTGATGTGGTGGAATATTTAGAGCCATTAGAGTTCCACAGACCATGGAATACAAAAACAATGATCATGAAAATGTATAAATGAAAATCATTGTGAGTATTAAATGCAATTCAAAGTTTTATCCTTCATATCTCTTATCTATCTGTGTGTGTTTAAGACTACCTTTAAAGATTAAGTAATTTATGTGGATTAAGGCACACCCAAAGATTAAAAAAAAACATAGTCTAGTAGAACCAAAGGCACCAAACAACAAAAGAAAGGGAAAAAATAAAGCACTTTTAAGGAGAAGATTGCAAAGGATGAGACTGCTAGGGCTAAGTAAAGAAAGAAAACAAAAAGAACTAAGCCTATAAATATAGATTTCTTAGCATAGCTAGCATAAGCATTGAAGTAAAAGAGGTGAAGCAACACTACCAAATTAAAGGATAACACATAAAAATAAATTTTGTCAACACTTTGTTTTGACAATGCTTAGACCTAGAAGTTTTGGTACATTAATGTGATCTTTCTTGAAGATGTTTTCCTGTACAACTGGGCTATTTTGATGACTATGGATGTAAAATATAAATAAAAAATACTATATCAGTTGTCACCTTATTTTGAGCAGTAATTCCATATTTCCCTCCATAGTGTCAGTTGGCAGTTCTTAATTTTGAGCATTTCCAAATTTATCTCCTGAATATCAAAAGTAGTTACAGTTACTTGTCTAGGTTCAAAGCCGAGGAAAAGAAAATACTATTTTTTGATTTATCTAATTATATTTATATTAAATATTAGATATACGTATATTTTAATATTTTGTAAATTGAATATTTCTAGAAAATTATGGATCTGAGAATTGTATAATTTTTCTATAAAGTAGATGTAAAAGAAGGATTGAGGGTTGGTTTTTTGATAGAAAAGAATTGTATTGTGTATAAGATTGTATCTTTAATATTAATAAATATTTTCAAGGAAGATGTATTTAAATCTTGCATGTCAGAGATTCTTGTGTGGTATTTATCAACATGTCTCTCAATCATGTTTATTTCATGTGTAAATTCCATGAATGTTTAAGTCTTCATATTTGAATGAGAGTTATATAAGTTTAAAAATTAATATTTATTGATATGTTCTTCCATTTATAAGATTCAAATATTATCAATATTTCTTCTAAAGTGACACAAAATTCATCTCGATGCTCTATTGTAATTATTTCTTTTCTTTTTCCACCTACCAACTTGACAATCAAAGGTCTAAATAAGAATTATCTATCTTTCCTCTAAGTTTTGTTATTTTTACCCACTATATCTTGAAATATTGATTGAAATCAACTAGTGACTCCATGCCCAATGGTTCTTTTCCTTATTTTCCTATCAAGCTTGCTAGCCCTGTTATATTAGATATGGTCATTGATTGTATAAATGACCCTTTACTGTGGTGACATTGAGTAATTGACTCAAAGAGAGATCCTTCTCTGGATTAGAAGGGCCAGATACCATTACAAAAGACTGGTTTGAGGTTCCATTCGTTTTTCTTGTGTACAACTAGGGTAAAATTCAGAGTGATAACACTCACTACCTCCTTAAGAAAAATTCATATTCCTTATTTATCAAGTATATCTACACATTTCCTAAGTCTTCTTCCCTACCCTTATTGATTGTCATATATCTCCTCCTCCCTACCTAGATTTTTGAGAAAACATTAACTAAAATAATATTAACCAAATTACATAAAATAACAATAAAATACAATGCAAATCTTTCTTCTCATGTTCACTTATAAATGCAACTTAACAATCAACCCATTTAATTCATTGTACCAACAAATAATCAAAGAAAAGAGGGTATTTAATTATAACAAATACTTGTGACCTTTAATTGAGTATTTAATAAACTAGATCAATAATTAATTCATTGATTGAATTGTACTACTTAACAATTATAGCATATGTATGTTCAACTAGAGTAAACATAGCTTGTACTGATGATAAACAACCATTTCCTTTAATGCAAAATTATTGTATGTTCACAACCAATCATGTGGGATAGTAAATCCTCCATTTGGTAAAATTTATGAAGAAGATTTCAATAATTCATCAATCATTGATCTTCACTTTAAAATATCAAAAATGAATTAGAGGAAGTGTTATAAACATGGTAGGAACCAAGTAAGAAAACAAGAATGGAACATCAAATCCCCAACTAGCATCCTCAACTAAATCTGAATCATTTCTTCCCTAATCTACTTCCATCTTTCACAGCTGATTATTTCATATACTATAATAAGAGAGATTGTTGACTATATCAAAATAACTCCAAATATAACCTATAAGTGAACCATTGAGTACATCAACCTATTTTCCCTAGTAGGAAATTGGTATTTTCCTCAGTTATCTACGAAAGCATGGCTTGGTATAACCCTCCTGTGATGTTAGGTTTCATATGATAAATGGTATGTAATACTTCCACCACTCCCAATAGAAATCATATCAACATCTTGGAATTGACCATTGTTGGGTGCTAAAAGGTGTCTTTTAAAACTCCTAATTGCCTCACATTAATTATCAACCTGGGTAAGTCTTTTTATTCCAAGAGTGTATACAATATGTGCAAGCTATAAATCCAGAGAGCAATGCTTTAAAATAAGTTATTAAATTCAATACAAGAGTAAACAGATGTAATCATAAATCTCAAGCTTGTAACTTTAAGGGAAACAATTCATCTAAGCATCATGACTCAATCTCAAACAAAACCATAATTCAATCTTAATCAACCAATTCGAATGATAATCAACTGACAGAACCGTAGCATTAACTGAGCTCTTTTAGCTGGACTTAAACTATTGGATATAAGGAAATCATTTAATCAATAACGCTCTATTCTTTAATTAATCAGAAATTATTCTTTAACTAATAGCTAATTCGTTCCACAACTTGAATTAAATAAAGCCAACTAGGATTGCGCATTAATGAATTGAATACCAAAAATCGATTCAACGAAAATAAATCAACTACAAAGATGTAAAGCAGAATAAACTTGCAGGAAATGGAAAAAGCATAAAACAAGGAACAACAGTAAGATCCACCAGAGACCAAGCCCTAGCCACCAGCGAATACTACTTAGCTACTTCATAATATCCAAATGAACAACAACGTAAGTTGTATATTTTTTATTTTTATTTTTATATATAATATTACCTAAGCACCCATGGGGGATTTGAACTGGTGACCTATCGCAAGGAGTGCCTTAATAGTACACCCATTCACCATCAATCCAAAGCCCCGTGGGCAATGTAAGTTGTATATTAATCATCAAAGTCACTTGTCATTACAATACGATCTTGTTCTCCAGAATCACGCTTTTGTAAATTAAAATTACAATCGAAGTAAAAGACAAGAGATCCCTCTTCAGTTTTCCCTTTTATAGTCAAAAGGAAAAATATAAATGTGATCTTCACAACTAAATGCTATATTCAGACAATTCTTCTATCTTGCGTTGATATTCTCGATTCGTTCCTTGTTTTTACCACACACGACTCGCCTCATTTCCCTTAATTAGCTATTGCTATTCCGACTTTGGAGCAACAACTGTTCCATCCGCTATTTTTCTACATAAAAAGTATCAAGAGTGATTTCATTCATTCCTTATGAAAATCCTATCAATATGTTATAATATCATGGCACAAAATGGATAAGAAAGGAGGAAAAAGATAGTAATCAAGAGTAAATACATACCTATTGCAAGGTTCAACATACTCCCCTGCTTACCTTTTTTCATGTCCTCATGACAAATAAATAGTTCCTATGTAATGTAGTTAAGGAGTAAGCTGGAGAAAAGGTTTCTTTATCAGGATTGAACTATGATGTTGTGCCAGAATTGCAAAGGCTGCCTATTCGTGTCCCTCTGGTAACTCATAGTCAAAATGATACCCTTTAGGAGGATACCAAATAATGGGACACCTAAATCGACATCCCAAACAATAAGGCCCTTCCCTCAAGATAAGATTGTTGTATGTGATTAACCGGTCTGCAGTAGCTTTGAAGTTCCCATAATTAAATGGTTCTCTTTCCCTAACACTGTTCGTTGAGATCGCCCATCTCATTTTGGATGCAGTTAGGGATCTTTCATGGATGGAGAGGAAATATGTTGTTCCTTTCTGTACAATTTCCTTATGTATGGGCCCTAAAATTTGAATAACACCTTCTTGTGTCATTAGCATTTTATGTTTAGCAAACAGTTGCAAAGGGTGAGTAGGCTCACTCCTTACCCAGAGATCCAACCCATGTTCCTATCTATGGAATGAATTATATGCCTTAAACCACTTAAGTTGATTAACTGCAAAAGAGATAAAAGCCTGGAATTGAATATCTCCAAAAAAGGGGCTAGGATTATTATCCACTTCTTCTTCTAATATGAAATTATGCAAATAAAATTTGCAAAGAAGCCTTTGGAATTTTTCCCCATGTTCCTTGCAGCAACTTATAAAATCTTCAGTTGTCTTTAATTCGATTAGCTTGCCAGCTCTTACGGCTTTAATATTTAACAATAAGTACCGTTCTAATAAGAACAGGGCATAGTTTGTGGCAGGAGACCTACATGTTAAGACATCCGAAGATAGCGAGCAAATGGTGTCTATCTAATTCCTGGCTCTGTCCAGCTTGTTCTTCACCTTCTTCAATTTTTCTTCTTCCTGTCTAAATCTATCAAAAGTCCCATTCTCAGTTATGGTTAATTCCCTAATGTGTTTCTGCAACTCTTGATATTTTTGCAGGGGAACTGTCTCTTGTTCACATCATTCTAGAGAAAGCTGGGCTTGCATCAATTCTTCCTGTAGCTTTAGAAGATTAGGGTCTTTTCTTGACGGGATATCCTTGGCTTGTTCTTCTATCTAAGTGCCTATGCTACGAGAGGATATTTCCTTAGTCTGTACTTCCTTATTGTGGGAGGACCAACCCTCCATGTGAATGGCTGCATCCACTAAGTTTGCATGCAAATTTTCCTGGGTGGCTATTGTTTGAGTAGGAATGAGTTTGGTTTGGGTTTCTGTTGGCCTACCCTTACATATTTCTGTTTGCGTAGCCACAGAGACTACCTGAGGAGTAGTGTTATGGGCTTTGCCATTTGCAATTTCTTTAATCTTCTAACGTAGCCTTTTAACTGTCTTTTGAAGCTTTTGATATTTTTATCTCATCTTCTTAAGTTTTTCTCTGGCTACTTGGCTCTTCCGAGGAGCAACCTTTACACTAATAGGCTTGTCAATAGCTTCTGTATCTAAAGGTTCTTGTTGTTTATCATGGTTGTGTTCCAATAGAATTGTGTCACCAAACTGGTTGTGAGATTCATGAATAACTTCTGTATCTGCTTCGTTTTCTTGGTCTAAAGCTTCTGAAGAAGGCAGAATTTTTGTATGCCTAGAATCTTATGGGGATTGAGCTTCCATTAGGTTAAGATCAAGTGATCCTCCAGGCTGCATGTATGCATTTAGATTTGCCAGGACCTGAGCCATCGTTGTCTCAAAATCTTGCATAATATCATTTTGGGGGCTCATGGTTGATGTTTGAGGAGGCTATTCTTCATTTTCCAGTTCATAATCAAAGTGCTATGCCCTTTCTTTCTCTCAGTCCAGTCTATCCTCTTCCTCGAGTTCTTGTTTTGAATTGGCCTCTTCCCCTAGTTCTGATTCTGAATGACATCCTTCCCCTTGTTTAAGTTCTTCCTCTGGTTCCGACTCAGAGTCCTGTATAATAATTGGTCTAGAAGGTTCCACAGGTTTTTTGGTGTTATCTTGTGGATTTATAGACATTTTGTAGGCTATATTTAACCTTGCAGACTGCCCGTGCTTATGGGGTTCAATGTTTGAGTGGGCAGTGTTATAGACATATTTGGGCACTGTAACCCCAATCATGTATGTCAATAAACCAAGGGCTCTTAAACCCCAAAAAGTGTTGTTTCATACCCTAAAGGATCATGGTCAACTGATTACATCATTTCCCAGAAGTTCCACCTGAAAAACCACTCAGAACTGGCCAAACCTGGACCATACAGACTGCTCCATGCTTAGGGTGCAACGCATACTAGCTGCTACTGTTGACATTATGATACATATGTTGTACTTGATGGCAACCCACTCATCAGATGATAAATTATAGTGAAGAAAAGTTCACGTACTTTCATGCAGAGAAACATTCACATACTTTCATGCAGAGAAAAGTTCCTTTCATGTAGAGAAAAGTTCACGCACTTTCATGCAGAGAGAAGTTCATGCACTTTCATGCAGAGAAAAGCACACGCACATGGGAAATCTTATGGTTGGTTCATGGTATTAGTCCGACAGTTTTTGATCCTATGGTTTTGGTCCGTGGTATTTGAACCTATGGTTTTGGGC
>APFE031726081.1:32184-43340 GCA_000404065.3 Pinus taeda | reverse complement strand
AAATTTGAGTTAGCGTATGTGGGTAGTTTAGTTGGTAATATATTAAATATAAAGCTTTCTTTTTTTAACTTGATATAGATTGGTATTAAACATCATTTTACATTAAACTAAAATTTAATTCATGTTGCTTGTGCCTTTGGCCTCCGTATTTATGTTTGAGTTGAACTATAATATTATATATATACATATATATTATATATATATATTAACAACAAACCTACCAAGTGTCCAAAGGATCAGTTTTCTTAAAGTGAAAATGTGTGCAGACTCGTGCTAACCATGAAGTTAGAACTAAAAATCATAATTTGCAAATAAGTAATCTCATCTTCCTTCTGGAGAGGCCTCTGATGACTCATATATTTTCTAAATTCAACTGCTTATCCCTATTCCCGGGTTAGAAGAATCATTCATATTAATGCAATTTTCGTCATATTTAATGGAAGATAAGATAGTAGCAATACAAGGATTTAAAAAAAAATAAATGAATAAATAAATAAAATAAAATAAAATATAAAATTAACAAAATATAAAAATGTATTAAATAGTGGAGTAGAAGTATAGCAAACAGAGGAATGCAACGAAAATATATGAAAAGATAACAAGTAGTAATATAATGAAATGACGCCAAATATATATGATGAAATATATAGATAATTAGGTTATGTTGCAATGTTAAAAGAGGATTTATAAAGACTTGTGCTTTAGAAAAGTATTATTACGCATTAAGATAGGATTCCCTGCATTAGGACAAGGAGGTCGCAAGACCACCCTCCCTGACCTCGGTACTAATAAGATCTGCCTAGCAGGTAAAAATAGCAAAAAAAAACAAAAAAACTATCCCGTTTATAAATGTGAAATTGCAAAACTATATGTTAAATTCGAAAATATACCTCAAATTTTTACAAATTTTATTATGAATTACAAGAAACATTACAATGGTAAGGACATATGAGCGACGACGACGTGATCAGGCAGCATCACCGTCATTAATGCCACTACCATCGTCATCACCATCTCCATCGCCACCATCATCATCATCGCCTCCACCAAGACCACCATCAATACCGATCACTCCAGCACCGGAGTTGACTGTGATAATGAACTCCTTGGAAGCCTTATTGGAAACATTAAAAGGGTCAACCATGGCTAAGACCAAAGAAGAACTTCAACCCTTAGCAACCAATTCAGCGGAACCAAAGAATTTTGGGTATAAAAGATCAAAGGAAGATATTTCTAAGGAACTTCAGAAAATTAAACTCCCAGAATTTTTAGGAGGGCGAGCAGGAGAACGTGCCGAGGCATGGTTGAAGGAATGAACAGATGTTTTAAATTAAGAGAATATTCTTTTTCTGCAAAAACAAAAATTGTTGTATTTCAATTAAAGAAGAGTGCTTTGATTTGGTGGGGAAATCTGGAAAAACAACTACACCTCACAATGGATAATGTCCCTTGGGAATTGTTCGAGGAAAGATTCCGCGTTAAGTATTTACCTCCCATATTTTCAACAACAACAAGCCGCAACCTTTCATTCATTAGTTCAAGGTAATAAAACAGTGGAGGAATACGAGATAAGGTTTATGGAGCTTGTAAAATACATTCACTACTTAGATTCTGATGAACGTCAGGTTGAACGCTTCATATTTGGGTTAAATCCTCGCATCAGGGCCTTGGTGAGCATGTGGAAACCATCATTAGTAGCTGAGGCGGTAGAATGTGGCCATTATGCAAAAGAACATCTAGGAATCAAAAAAGATGTAAGGCTAGCAGAACCTTTACAATCAGGATTTTTAGGAAAGACTCCCCGAAATTTCTTCAGGGGAGGTAGCTCAAGACCACCTTATGGTAATAGATTTATCCCAAGAAATGTAGGAACAAGAGCTCCCATGGCAATTAGTACTATAGCTGCTGAAGCATCAAACACCAATCCATGGAAACCTCGTGGAACTGCTAATAGAGGAAGAATTCGACAGGAAACAACATGAGAGAACGAAACTCTTTTTCTAGAAATTCACGTCCTGATTTAAGAGGATCAACACAGGTTAATTGTTGGGGATGTGGAGAACCGCATTTTCAACGTAATTGTCCAGAAGCTTCATCAAGTATATTGCATAGGACTAGAAAAGAACCAATATCAAATAACCAAGGCAATCATAGAATTCATGCATTAGTCAACAACGATCAAGCAGCACATCAATCCACTATAGTGGAATCTTCAAGTATTATTAATGGTATAAAACTCAAAATCTTATTTGATACTGGTCCCACAGATCGTTTCATTTCTTCATATGCATTAAACAAATGTAGTACATCAATCCGTTGTAGTGGAATCTTCAGGTATTATTAATGGTATAAAACTCAAAACCTTATTTGATACTGGTCCCACAAATAGTTTCATTTCGTCATATGCATTAAACAAATGTGGGTTGGCAGCTCGCAGACAAAATGATTTCAGACAGGTAGAAATGGCCTTAGGAGATCTCCAATCTGTAGACTTAAGTGTGGATCAATGCAAAATTGACCTAAGGGTCTGTTCGACTAAATTAAAAGTTTATGTCACAGCCTTAGGAACTTATGATCTTGTCATAGGTATAGATTGGCTAGAAGCTCATCAAGCTTGGGTAAATTGTTATGGGAAAATAATTCTAGGTATAAATGATGAAGGAGAAGCGATCCAAATTCAGGGAATAAAAAGAAAAGTATCTTTACGCTACATATCAGCAATGAAAATGAAGCGTTGCTTAAGAAAAGGTTGTCAGGCATATGTAATTCAGGGAGTAAATAAAGAAAAAGGACCATCCTTAAAATAATATCCGATGTTAGCCAAATTTCCGGATGTATTTCCAAAGGAACTACCAGGATTATCTCCTGAAAGAGAGCTAGATCTCACAATAGAATTGAAACTTGGTACTCAACCAATCTCTAAAACACCTTATAGAATGATAGCTCCAGAACTTCAAGAATTGCAAATTCAATTGAAGGAATTACTGGATATAGGACATATTCAACCCAACCCAGTATATCACCTTGGGGTGCTCCTGTAATTTTTGTCAAGAAGAAAGATGGATCCTTAAGATTATGCATAGATTATCGAGACTTGAATCGAGCTACAGTAAAGAATCGATATTCTATGCCTCGAATTGATGATCTTTTCGATCAATTGAAAGGAGCTGCTGTCTTTTCAAAAATTGATCTTCGATCAGGCTATCATCAGCTAAGGATTTCTGAAAGCGATATTTCTAACACTGCATTCCGGACACGTTTTGGATATTATAAATTTACTGTGGTACCATTTGGATTAACAAATGCACCAGCGATATTCATGAATCTTATGAACAGTGTTTTCCGCAAATATCTTGCTAAATTTGTACAAGTTTTTTTAGATGATATACTCATCTATTCCAAGAATGAGAAAGAGCATGAAAATCATTTACGGATAGTGTTGTCCTACCTTAGAAAACATCAGTTGTATGGAAAATTATCCAAGTGTTCATTCTTTCAGGAAAAGATTCATTACTTAGATCATATTATATCAGGTGAAGGGATTTCAGTAGACCCTGAGGACATAAAAGCAATCATGGAATGGCCAATACTGAAAAACGCACATGAAGTACGAAGCTTTATGGGTTTAGCCGGTTACTATCGAAGATTTGTGGAGGGATTCTCCAAAATTGCAAAGTTGATTACAACCCTTCAGTGTAAAGGTGTTAAGTATGAATGGACTGAGGAATGTAATAAAGCTTTCTCTGAACTCAAAAGACTACTGACCAGTGCACCAATCTTAAGACTCCCTGATATGGACAAAAATTTTACGTTATGTACTGATGCATCCAAACAAGGGCTAAGTGCAGTATTGATGCAGGATAGAGGACTAATAGTGTATGTCTCAAGAAAGTTAAAGTCTCATGAAGAACTCTATGCTACTCATGATTTAGAGTTGGTCGTTGTAGTACTAGCTTTAAAGATTTGGAGACATTATCTAGTGGGACGAAGTTTTACACTTAAAAGCAACCATCAAAGTCTACAATATTTGTTCACCCAAAAAGACTTAAATGCTAGACAAAGACGATAGAGTGAATTCCTAAGTGAATATGACTTTGGAATATCATATATTAAGGGAAAATAAAATGTAGTAGCAAATGCTTTAAGCAGAAGACCACGGATATTTTCTCTCATACCTATCAAAGTAGACTTAAAGCAACGAGTACTAAAATATCTCATAAAAGATAGCTAGTATTTAAAGGTGAGATCTAGACTTGAGAGTAAAAAGCCAAAAGAATCTAAGTTTGAAGGATATGAACTAGAAGATGATGGAATCTTACGATTCCACGAAAGGATGTATATTCCTTATAATAGGGATCTTCGAAACACTATCCTTAAAGAAGTCCACAGAGCAGTGTATTGTGCACATCCTGAAGTAAAGAAAATGTATGCGGATACTAAGAAACTCTTCTTTTGGTCGGGCATGAAGCGTGATATCGTTCAATTCGTTGCAAGATGTTTGGAATGTCAACAAGTAAAAACAGATCATTGTCATCCAACGGGTCTTTTACAACCTTACGACATTCCTATGACCAAATGGAAGATTATTTCTATGGATTTTATCACTGGTCTACCTCTTACTTCTCAAAGACACAATGTCATTCTGATAGTAGTAGATAAATTAACAAAAAGCACCCATTTCATTCTTGTAAGAGATACTTATGAAGTTGTTGACGTAGCTCGAGTATTCATAAATGAAATTATCAGATTTCATGGAAGATTATATCAAATAGAGATTCACGATTCACTTCAAGATTCTGGACTTGCATGCAATCAACCTTAGGAACTCAACTAAATTTGAGCACGGATTATCATCCTGAAACTGATAGGCAAACATAAAGGGTAAATCAAGTACTTGAAGATATGTTGAGGATGTATGTTATGGATCAACAATCACTCTGGGAAAAACACTTATTCTTAGTCGAATTTGCATACAATAACAATTACCACAGCTCAATCGGAATGCCTCCATTTGAAGCATTATATGGCAGACCTTGCAGAACACCATTAAGCTAGGACAGATTAGAAGATCGGGTGGTAGTAGAACCAGAATTAATCCAAGAAATGGAGGAGCAGGTAAAACAAATTAGGCAACAATTAAAAGAAGCACAGGGTAGACAAAAGAGTTATGCTGAAGCTCACAGAACTGATAGGAAGTATTGAAGTAGGGGATCAGGTTTTCATCCGCATCAAACCGAATAAAAGCACTATTTGATTCGGAAAAGGGACAAAGTTGTCACCCCGATTTATTGGACCATTTAAAGTCATGGAAAGAGTTGGATCTGTCGCCTATCATCTTACACTGCCACCTCACTTGCATAAAGTTCATAATGTATTTCATGTATCTGTATTAAGACACTATATCGCTGATCAATCTCATAACCTTCAACAGAAGGAACTGCAAGTATCGGACAAAGGAATCATATCGGTCGAACCATTACGTATACTGAAACGTAGGGTTCGACAGCTCAGGAATCGTCTGGTAGACCAAGTTAAGGTCCAGTGGGACAAGTATAGTCCTGGATCGGCTACTTGGGAAGATACAAAGAGCATATGTCAAAAATACCCCAATCTATGTCAATTTTGAAAAACTTTAAACTATGTTTTGTATATATTTATTTTACTGTAAATCAGAGACTCGGAACCATTTTTGAATGACTATATATAAACATGAACTTTTATGACATAATATATGTTTAATTCCGCTAGTACATGGATATCAAAACAGAATATGTTATTGATCTTACTAAATTATAGTTATCATATTTGACTAATTTTGCTTCTGATGAGAATTAAGATATTATAATTTTGTTTTATTTATGCATATCAATATGATTGATGAGATAGAAATCAAAGAATGATTACATTTTGATATGAAAACTACTGACATGAATAGATTATGGCAAAGTATGTTATATTATAGATAACATATATGAGATATACATAAGCGATGTGTCTTTGAATATATTAATGCACATTTTATAAATGCATGGACAAGTGTTTATGATTGCAGATAATATCCGTTACCAAAATGACCACGTGATGACAAAAACTTCAAAACAATTGAGGCTCAAAGAGATTCCATGATAAGGTATTAACCCTGATTATACTGGGCGGGGTGGAGGTGTTGCCCACCGTTTATCCTCTGAACCTTGGAGTCATAAGAGGACTATGCGAGTCATGCTCCACTAGACGTGTGATGGTGACTGTCAGATGCCTACTAAGAATCAGGTCGATATAGCCGACGCTGTCATCCTTGGAGTTTATGAATGGTTAGGTCAGTATCACTGACGCCATGGCATACTCCAGTAGATGATGGATAGGATGGGAGCGGAAGAGATTAGGAAAGATAGGATGATTATAGAATAGTTGAAAACCAACTGAGACCGAACATGGATATTATAGTAGTAAAATATTAAAAATAATAAAGAAAACAAATTCAATTTTGTAATATAAAGACTTATATACTCATAATAATCATTAATATATTTTATAAACCCTAACTTCGGGACGAAGTTTTTGGAAGGAAGGACGTATGTAATGACCCACTTATAGTAAATTAATATTTATGGTATTTAAATAAAATTAATTAAGTTATAAATTATAAATTAAATAAATCAAAAATAAATCATTAGATAAATAAATAAACTTTATTTCAAATTAAGATATGCAAATAAAATAAAATCGGATTTTGTTTATAAAAATCGACACGTATCATAATTTAGACATGGTGATGGAGGATGTCGGTAAATGGAAACTTATAAGAAGGAAGGGACAGTTGGAGGCGGGGGAGCGGGGGGAAGGAGGAGAAAAACTTATACACAGAGTTTGTTTGTTTATCATCAGGAAGAGTTGGGGCCTTACTTGTTCTGAGGTTTCTGGGCACGGGGGAACAGTCTGCTTCAACTGAGAAGTTTACTGAACTGAGTAGCGAGGTTCTGCTCAGTTTGGCTAGGTGGTTTTGGTCTTTTGGTAACCGAAGCAGGAGTAGTTTGAGGCATCAACGACCGTAGGATTACAGGTAAGTACTTTCATTGGTTCTGTCAATTAAATTTATAAAATTCAGGAATTTTTATCACAGGATCATGATGTGTAAAATTCTAGAAGCACTTATTGTCTTTGCAATGGTTGTGATATTCTGTTATTTCATACTCTGTTCATAGGTAATAGTTGTTTAAATTATTCACAGTTCTTACAAAGAGTAAATTTTAGCTTCACCTAGTCTCTGTCATCCATATAGTTCAATTAATTTCCATATGGCAGTAAACCTTTGGACTCTGGAGGCTTCTAAAGCATCCAAATACTTTCCACACGTTCAGCAAAATTTCAAGGCATGTTTCAAAACCATAACATAATCATGTCTTCTAAGCACTCTACTTTTTGTAACTTAATTGAATATTTATTTGAGAATTTCACTAAGTTGCTTTGTTTGGTCAAAAGAGTACTGTTTAATAGAAATAGGATGCCCTGGATCGCTTCCATTCATGATTCAACACTGTCCCACTCGCTCCAGTTTATGATAATCTTTATGATATGTTCCCCTCCTAGCAATCCCACATCATTCCTTATGATTCACCTATTGGAAGTTTTTCAGGAACAGGGCTTGTAAGATAAGAAATAATTTGAACCTACATACCAGTAATTAACCCACTTTATTGTATTTTTCTATATTTAACTTGATCAGCATCATCAACCTTTTGTGGCTAGTGCCCTAAACCCTAAAGGAGGTTTATAAATAAAGCACATTCCTCAATTCTATCTAATTCACTCAAGTTATTATGTCATAAAGGACTAAGGGCAATCTGCCTCTAATACACTTTTCTTGTTCATTTGTTTCATTTCTGCCATATGTTCATCTTGGTTGGATTGGGGTTTATTGCAGATTTCACCATAAATCTGCCATCTTATGATCTCCACATGGTATCAAAGTCAGTGTGGCTAAGTTATAGGAAACATCTAACCCATGCATATACCAATACCAAAAACTTGTCAAATCACTGAAAAGGGTACAAAACACCTCAAAAATAAGTGCCCTGAGCCATATCATACAACATTTTATAAATTGGAAACACCATATGGTAGGGTTCAAATTGTTTCTAGCAAATTTCAACATGAAACCCTCACACTTTAGCACATTTTTTAAAGTTCTATGAGCACAGCCATGTGCCCATGAAAGGTGTGGGACCCATAGGAAGTCTAAAAACCCCTAATCTATGGGGAAATGAAAACAAACTAATCTCTATATTGTTTCTAAACATACCTAGAAATTAACCTATCATTATTATTTTCTTGCACAATAATGTATTATGTAAAATGAAGTGTATAATATATATCCACACACCACGTTCCCATGACATACACGTTTGGTTGGGAGGGTCATGTTTCCAGCTGTCCCCATTTCCAAAACTTGTACCCATATCCAAGTTTCATGTGACTTGATAGTGTGGACTCTTCTTTGTCTATCCAGCATTGTTTCAAGGTTGAAACTACAGTTTACAAGTTTCAGGGTTGTTTCAAGTTTGAAACTAGAGTTTCAACACTCCTTTCTGAAAAGGAATAGGTTTCTAGTTTTTTTACAATAGATGAAATAATCTTTAATTATTTGAATTAATCCTGATGCAATCAACCAAAGGATTACTTCAAAATAATCCCAATTATTTAGTTTAATAGTTTGACAGATGACAAAAGCAACTAAATCAAAAATCTTAGAAGATCGATATCCTTGACAATATACAACATATGTTCCAACTGCTGCAGAAGTGTAAACTATGATAGAGAAAAGAGAAAACTAGAAGGGGAAATTGGTCTCCATTGACTCAACCTCTACAACATCTGAAATTTTATGCATCCCTACAGATCTAACTAGGAGGGCAAGGGCTTCCTTTGAGAGGCCATCTTCTTCTGTATTGAGGTCATGAAGAATGTGGCAATGAGAGACATGCTCAAAATATGCAACTAGCCGAATATCACTAAGCAAAGATCAAGGCCTATATTGGAGACTTCCACCTTGCGATCGGCCTAGTCTATAACTAGTTTGGAGTCTCCCATCACTTGGAGCCTAGTTAAACCTTTTTTCTTACCATCTCTAACAGAATGCACAAAGCAGTAAATTATGCTTTATTATTAGATCCCCTTCCCAATGCATATCGATAATACATGGAATATGGCTAAAATAAAGAACAATCTCAACGACACAATGACAAGAGTGGCCCTGACTAACTCCATGGGGTGTCATAGTCTAACTCAAGCAGGATAAGATTCCACTTCTTAACTAGCTTTGGATACAATTTGAAAAAAGGCTAATGCAACCACCTTTTTTGCACAAATTTTTGGAGGCATGAAATTGTCCTGGAACACACACAGATTTCTAGCTCTCCAAACATACGAAATTAATAAACAAGGAAGGCCACTGAAAGAAGTAACTTGTTTATTTTTCCACCAGGCTCTAAACGCATCATTGAGGAATCATCCTGCCCAACGAGCCTTAGTTTTAAAAGAATTCCATAAAATATTGCATACCTAAGTGAAATAGCTACACCTCATAAGAAGATGCACGTGGGATTCTTCCTTTGCTTTGCATAATGAACAGCAGTTTGGACCAACCCATTCGCACTTTAAGTAGCTTATCCCAAATGAGACGTTTTCTATTAAGAGCCAACCAAGTAGTGAGCATTATTTTCGAAGGGACACTTTGATTGAGATTTATGAAGGAACGAAATGAAATATAGATATGAACAGAAACACAGAGATACAGTGAAAACAGAACTTCAATTCATTAATAAGAAAGTACTGAAAAATTGTTACAAGCATAATGGAAATAAACTAGTTCAGGTGATGCTAGCTTATCTTTGAGAAGTGATGTGGCGGCTACATACCTCTCACCTTTGTTAAAGTGGGGCTCAAGGGCCTTTTTATTATTGAACAACAAAGGGAAAACCCTAAACAACCAAAACCCTAACCCTAGGAGACGAAACACCAAAGTTTTGTAGGCCCCATTGGGGTTAGTTGGACAACCAACTTCTCGGGGTCGTAACTTGGTCTTTTGATCTTTGTTTGGCACATATGATACCTTGTTAGAAAGATCTCTTTGAGTACTACAATATTTTTGGAAGCCCTTGCTGTTATGGCCTTATTGCGGACCTCAAAAAAACATCGTTTAGGGGTTCAAAACAACTCTGGAAGTTCAAGACCCGAAAAACTGCTAAAAATAGTAAATTGTGTTATAATCAAGGAAACTGATGAAACCAACTAGAGGTCTAGGTGGAACCGGTGAGAGGCCACCAATACCCCCGTGGATCAGTCCTCCCCCTTAGGACGCAATGGTCCCCATTGCATGCAGAACCTCCATGAGGTGAGGAAATTTCTGTTGAACCTGGTCCCTTGTGAGCCAGTTGCCCTCGTGAAGGAGTTGGCCTATTTTGACAACTCAATATAGCTAAATCCTCTGTTGGCGAGTTTTTTTTCTATGTGTCCATGATCCTATCAATCGTGGCCTGTTTAATACAATGAGGCTTGAGCTCTGTTGGTGTCACCTGCTCAACAATGTCTGATGCGTCCAACAATGGGGGAAAGTATGGACGCAGTTGGTCCACATTGAATAGTGGGTGCAAGCCAAGGAACATTGGAATGTTGAGCTCGAAAGCATTGTCTCCTATAGCCTTCGTGATGGTGTAAGGCCCATATCAGAGAGGGCAAAGCTTGTGCTGAGCCCCAGCAAGGTGCTCCTTCTAAAATGTAACCAAACTTTCTCACCCACCTGGAACTTGTGTGGCACCCAATGTTGATCATGACGATGTTTTTACTTAACATTGGCTCTACCCAATATGTCATGGACCCGCTAGAAGATGTACTTCATACGTTCAATGAAGTTGGTAGCTTTGTCAGCGTCAGACTGGACATGAGTCGAATCTGCCTGAGTAGCTGCAAATGGTATGGCAACATCAATGGGACATAGTGGCTGGAATCCTAACCCCATTTGAAAATGGTTGTTGTTAATTGAGCTATGGAGAGCTCTGTTGTAGTCATGTTGGACACAATGTTTTTAAAACCGGAACCGGTGACCGGACCGGTCCACCTAATGAACCGGTTTACCGACCGGAACCGGTCTAACCGGGACT
>APFE031726081.1:14306-31675 GCA_000404065.3 Pinus taeda | reverse complement strand
ACATTATCACTTGAAGTTGAAACTTCTCATGAGTCTCAGTCATCATGATCAAACTCAGTTGGTTGAGTCTCGACTCCCAAACTTTGCAGTCACAAACTTCTCTATTGGTTCAGTGACTTAAGTCTCAAACTTCTGAAGGTATTCTGCCCTAATATGACCTATTATTTCATTTGGTGCTCCACATGGCTTTACATGGCCTCCTATCCCAGCCAAGTGTTGCTTGAACCTGTTAATACCCCTTCCTTGAATGGATTTTTGGCAATATTTGCAGATCATTTTGCCATCAATCATATCACAATGAGCCCATGCAGTATCTCTGGCTTTTGGAGGCATGATGACTCCCTGGATGGTAGATCATAGAAGTGAGAAGTTTATAACACATAAAAAAAATTAATTCATGGAGAACAGTCAAATAAGTAATTTTCAAGTGCAAATCCTTACCTGGAAATGCAAACTAGCTTCCTTAGCCTCCTCTTGAAGATGAACTCCACTGACAGCTACACACTATCTCCAAAATAGCTCCAACTCCAACTCCAAGATGACTACTTCAGCAAAAACTCAACACTCTCCAAGCTCACAAACAAACTCACAAACACTCACAAACACTCCAAATCAGTTGTGTGAAACAAATGAGAGTGAGAGGGGCCTCTTATAGCTTGGAGAGGGTGTTTTTGGAGGGAAAACACCCTTAGTTCCCCCCCAAAACCCCTAAACCATAGGCAGAAATCCGCTTTTTGCAAGTTATGGTGGGCATGCCTAAAACCGGCCGGTTCCGTCCTAAACCGGCCGGTTTTCACCGGTTAGGGCCAAAAATTGGGGAAATTGCCTTTCTAACCGGGTTTTTTGGCCGGTTTTGACCGGCGCCCTTGCTAACCGGTCGGTTAGACCGATAACTGGTTTTTAAAAACGGTTTTTAAAACATTGGTTGGACATAGGGGAGGCTTTTGTCCCATGTGCGTGGATGCTTCTAGTTGTACATGCGCATGATGTGTATGACCATCCTGTTGACGACCTTTGTTTGGCCATCAATTTGGGGGTGGAAGTTCGTGGACTCGATGAGCTTGATATCCAACAATGACCATAGGATTAACTAGAACGTAATTAGAAACATGTTGTCCTGATCTGATATAATGGATTGCAGGATCCCAAAATGTACCCATACTCATTCAAAGAAGAGTTTGGCAGTGGCTTATGTTGTGATATTCTTCTTTCAAGCCATCAGAATAGCCATCTTAGAGAATTTGTCGACAACCATGAAAACACAGTGGTTGCCATGCTTGGAAGAAGGAAGGCTCAACATGTAATCCATGGAGATGGATTCCCAAGGTTAGCTAGGAGTAGGCAGAGGAGTATACATGCTCTGCTTCTTGATTGTAGGTTTGGTAATGGCGCAAGCAGTGTAGGATCTGATATACTTCCCAACATCCTGTCGAAGGTTCAGCGAATAAAAATACTTCTATATCACTGCCACTGTTTTTTCTACCCCAAAATGTCCAGTGACCCGACTGTAGTGCACCACCCAAATCATCTTGGCATGCTTGCTTAAAGGAACACTAAGGTGTTCCAGGTCACATAACAGTGTGTCTTAGAGGTGAATGTTTGGAACTTGTTTGCCTTCCAGGAGCACCTAGTATGTGGTGTCGAATTCTGGATCACTCTTGTAAAGATGCAGCCATCCCAAAGTCTCTTGTCCACAAGAGTCGAGCACAGTGGTCAGTGCCATAACCAGTGATCGGCTGAGGCAGTGTACAACATTATTGGTGTTTCCCTTCTATACTTAATGTTCAAATGGAATTGTTGCAAATATGTGGACCATTTCTGATGGCAATCGTTTTGCAACTTTCCTTGTGTTTGTATGAACTATAAAGGGTCGATGGTCTATGTGGATGATCGTTTCCTTCCCCAAAATGCCATGCTTCCATTGTTGCTGGGCCTACAACATGGAATACATCTCTTTGTCATATAGGTGGGATACTTTCAAATGGTATATCAAAGTGTCTCATTTTGATATGCCATTGGATGCCCCTATTGGGTAAAAACTACATCAATAGCATAGTCAGAGGCATCTGTCTCAATTCCAAACAGTTGTTGCGAGTCTAGTAATCTGAGCACTGGTGCAGAGTAGATGTGATGCTTCAACTCGGCAAATTCCTTCTTTTGGGATTCAGACCAAAAGAACTTTGCTTTCGCTCTACCCTTGATGACTTGACTCAAAAGCCAAGTGAAACCAATCTAGCATGCTTGCTAGGATGGGAAACCGATCTAGCATGTGTAAACCAAGTAGTGAAGAGCAAATTAAGATAAGTTAAATTCAATATTTTGATTTATGATGGTTTGGGTTATGAGCTAACTTGGTTTTGTCATGATATGAATTAAAGTAGAATTCCAAGTTCACCTCATGAATAAATTTCTGATGAGGTATGATTTAAAAATTATCACATTTCCCTCATGATGAGTCTCACGAAACCTGTGTGCCCATGGTGTAGGAAAGGATATGGGGTCGCCCATTCAAACGAATGAAATTAACAACGAGGTGGAATGATAACAATATGTTAAAGTCAAAGATTTCAGGAACAGAGCCATTGTGGGACACTAGTCCTCAATGGTGCCTATTTACCACCATGAAGCATGCTATGACCTATATGATAGTTTTGGAGGTAGGGATATGCCTTGGATTAGAGATCCTTTTGATGTGAGGAAGCCTTGCCAAAGGATGGATCGCTCGAGGGACTCAGAAACAGAGAAGGGGATGCCTAAACTTGGAAGGTGAGTGACTGTACGGAGAGGGAGTAACTGGATGGCCCGAGGGACTGAGAAGCAAAGAAGGGAAGGCCAGAAAATAAATTGGGTTTCTTACTCATGAACATAGCTTATTGGAGTCATAAGCACATTGGGGGTGTGCCCAAAAACAATGAGCCACAAAATGTTCACTAAGGGAACAAAGGGCTTAACATAACAACATTGGAAAAGAACAAGCCAAGTTGGTCTAGACACGCCTAGAGCATCTGAAGAATGCAAAGAGGACCATTGAAAAAAATCATTGAATTATAACTCGATGCCTACCATACTTTTATCTGATGATTGAAGCAAGTGCGTAAAATATTGCAAATGTTGTAAAGAGCTAAACATATAAAGCTCCATGAAATAATATCATTATTTTCAAGTATGTCTTGTTGTATAGATAATAGGGCTATTGAACACCAAGTAAGCAAAGAAGTTGTATGGTTGTGGAAGTTTTTGTCCAACTTGTTTGAAGGACCAAAGGGCCCTACAATGATACATTGTGATAACACCAGTTTTATAAGATTGTCTGAAGACCCAGTGTTTCATGGAAAGTCAAAACATATAAACAACAAGTATCACTACATTCAAAAGCTAGTGCAAGATGGTGTGTTGCAGCTACAGTATATCTCCACCGATGAGCAGGTAGTTGACATATTGACAAAATTTCTTCCTAATAAGAAGCTTGTATATTTGAAAGACAAGCTTGGTTTGGTTGATATATCTTCCCTAGTTGAGAGGGAGAGATAGACACCTCATACTTGTCTTCACATGGGAAGGCAGAATGGAGGATTGGGTATGTTAAATTATGAGGCAGCATCGGGAAGAATTTCCTTTGAGAAATCCATTTAAAAGAAAGAACCAAAAATAAAAATATAAAATATAAAATAAACTTGGGTATAATATTATTAAAAGAGAAATATTTTCAAATTAAAATTCCCTCCATCCAAGGTCAAGTCGGCTTCCGGCTCAATCCATCTAGAAGTCCCTACATCAATTTATATATATATAGAGCTTCATAGCTCATGGTCTGAACATGGATCGCTGAATTAGATAAAGTTTGTGGTTTGCTTTATCGTGTGGTTCGGATATATCTCTGTGGATATCACGCTCTTAACATCGACTTAGGCATCACTGTTTTTATTTGGGTTCACTTTTATCTCTACAAAAGGAAGATTTGTCTCAGGAGGTTCGATACATATTCAATTTCGATATATCTCTACGGTTCAACTTGGTTCTGCTTGTTCATGGCTCACACTTAATAAATCTATCACTCGTTATCTTTGCATGGATCGAGCTTCTCTATTGCATCGCATGGATGGCACCATGGTCTGGTCTCTATATATCACATCGATGGCACAATAATATGATCTCATAGCATGCATGGAAGGCACAGTGATATAGCCTCTATACATCGCATCGTGTGGCATCTCAAAACAGAACTTCGCTTGGTATTTTATTTCAGAACTTTCCTTAGCACAGAATATCGTTTTCGCATTGCTATATATATTTATCGATGACACTACCTCAGAAAGATTCTCAATTGGCTCTTGGTTATGGCATACAGTAATGATTCTTGTCAGTGATTTAAGTAACTATGGGATGAATAGTCTTGAATGGTAACCCTGCGATGGATATAATCTCTGCGGTCTATCCAATGAACGGTGTTGAAATTATGATCTCTAAGATCAGTATAATATGTCTCTGCAACATGCGTGGTTCAGTTCCTTTGAGATTCATATCATATGGCTCTATGGTTTTGCAATGGTATTTCTGTGTTATATGAATGGTTGATTCCAGTCATTCTTCAGCACAGTCCACCATTATACATGATTGCAGTATGATCAGTACAGTATCACACAGCGATAGGGTTGTATGTTCAGCGTTATTGGCATCATTAGTATCCCAATTATATATATGGCAGCATTGCAGTTCAGTGGTGGTATTTATATGGTGAAACCCCTATTAACTGTATGATGAAATTTTGATATCAGTTGCATTATCCATGTAACTTGTTCACAAACAAAGTTGTGAACAAGTCTTACGAAATTTGTACTTTGATCCTCTCTATTGAACTTTCGATGAAATCTAATGGAAGAAGAATTTTGGGTTTTCCCCCTTGTGGGGTTTTGCACTGGTCTCCAACCAAATCTTGGTGTCTTTATGTGTACTTAATTTTCTTCTGATGTTCTTTCCGTTGCATTATTGAAGATATTGTTCTTTCCACATAGTTGCATTTGATATGATAATGTTATGGGGTGAATAAATAGGTAATGCAAATATCAAAGCAAAGAACAACTTTAGCCCTAAGAAATTTAACATGGTATCAGAGTTGGGCTGAAGAAAAGTCATGAATATCACCCCTATGAAGACATCGTTAATGGAAGCAAGTAAAGATGGCGGAAACTTAAAAGAATCCTATGGTTTGAAGGAAACCCTAGGCACCCTTGTTAGGGCTTGGTGGATAGCATAAGATTAGGCTTTGAAAGAAATCCCTAAAGCATGGCTTGGAGTTAATGAAGGCCTGAAGACTTGAAGCCCCCAGCTCTCCTATCGATTGACAGGAAACTAAGACGAAGAGCGCGGAAAAGTCAGACGAAGTGGAAGCAGACAGAATTTCTTCCACTACAAAAATATCACTCTTCCTCTGACGTGATTCCATACTTGGAGCTACCTGTGATGCATTGCCCAGGAAGTTTAATCAAACCAAACCTTTGTAGATATGGAAAACCTGCAGCATTGTGACATGGAACAGGAAAACGTTTTATCTAAGGATGCAGTGCTTGCTGAATTGATTTCTATGGGTTTTGAATTCAGTGCTGCATTGGAAGCAGTAGAAGCTGTTGGGCAGTCAATAAGTGATGCCATAGATTTCATTTTGGCAGGCAATCCTGCTATTGCTAGGAGAGATTGGAATAGTATGAAGAATGGTCAAAATAATTTGCCCAACAGTCATTCTAGAGAAGAATATGATGTTAGAAAAAATCATGGCTCTCGTAGTGGTTTTTATGCAACAAAGCAATCTTTGATTACAGAGAAATTCAAACCCACTGGAAGACACGATGAGTTTGGATCTATGGACAGTTGTGAAAATTTATCCTCCAGTTATGTAGCCAGAAATGATACTAGGCAACTGCATATGTTTCAAGATCAATTCCGTGGCAGCAGTTTACACACTAATCCTTTACAAGACACACAACTGGATTGGGAAAAGAAAGCAGAAACTCTTATACAACAGCGCTTTGGCTATAAAGAATTGAAGTGCTTTCAGAAAGAGGCTTTGAAGCCATAAGCATGTCATCAAGACTGCCTCGTTCTTGCAGCAACAGACTCAGGCAAATCCCTTTGCTTCCAGCTTCCTGCATTATCGACTAGGAAAGTTGTAGTGGTAGTATCTCCATTAATTAACCTTATGCATGATCAATGCTTGAAGCTAGCAAGAAATGGAGTTTCTGCTTGTTTCCTTGGTTCAGGGCAAGTTGATAAAAGCAATGAGGATAGAGTTGTGGCAGGCATGTATGGCATTATTTGTGTCTGTCCAGAGACACTTCTACGAGTAATTGGGTCATTACAGAAGCTTGCAGCAAGTCGTGGTATTACTCTTTTTGCTATTGACGAAGTTCATTGTGTATCAAAATGGGGTCATGATTTTCGACCTGATTACAGGCGCTTGTCTGTACTGAGAGAAAAATACCAGGCAAGCAACGTTGAGTCAGGGAAAGAGCACGTTCGAGAAGATATTATGAATTCTCTGGGCATGAAGCCAGACACAAAAATAGTTCCGACATCGCTTTTCAGACCAAATTTGAGGTTCTCCGTGCATCATAGCCAGACCACTTGTCCATCATCTTATAAAGTGGATTTTCAAGATATAATTGATAGTTATACTTGACGAGGAGCCCCGTAAAAGAATATCAAAGCAGGAGTTGATTTTCAAAAGGATCTATAAACAGGAACTAGAAGTCTGCAAGCGAAATTGATTTTGATTCAAATGGAACATCCTCAAATGAATCAGACAGTGATGAAGAGGAGACTGATGATGATGACGATATAATTGCAAACACCTGTTTAATAAAAGATGGAGGATACTTGTAAAGGTCACAGTATGACAGTCGAATACTTTAAGGATGAGGCTGATGAGCATATGGGTGAAGACTTTGGTGTGACATTTGGTGAATTTGAAGTATCTGTTTTCAAAGAAGACCGCCATTTAGAACCAGAAAGTGGGTCTTTTGAAACTGTATCGGGTGAGGAACACCCTATACTTGGATGGGGTCCAAGTATCATATACACACCCACAAGATAATAGACAGAAATGATAGCAAAATTTCTTAGCAAGTCTGGTGTGAAGGTTGCAGCTTATCATGCAAAGTAAGATGTAAGACAGGTTGATGTCTTGACTGATGGTTGAAGAGGCTTCCCATTCAGAAGAAGAAACCCCTGATGAGATCCCAACACCTATTATTATCTACGGTGGAAGATTATGATTGCAGAATGAAGCAATGTTTGTGGTTCAAAATGTGAAGATGGGAGAAAGTCCCATATGGTTTTGAGCAAGCCCTCTGGTCTTAGCATATTTGGACTAATGATCTTCTGATGCAAGCGTCTACCTCTCTTTAGGTTGTCAGTATGTCTTTGATATTTGATTATATGCACTAACAACTTATTTATGACAGGAATAGACCACTTCAGTATTCAGTGCCAGAGGGAGCAAGGAGACGATGAGGGCTTCCATGTAAAGAGAAGTATGCTTGGCATGATGGGCTACATTAATGCAGTCGAAAGAGCCTACTCTCCAAATACAGTTTTGATGGATTTCCAAGATGAGTTGAATTCTTGAGTTACATCATGCACTTTAAGTTAGATAGAGTCTCAGTCTTAGACATCTCCACAGATTAAAACAAGTTGTTGAATGAAGACAAGCTCTAGTTTGAAGCTACTGCCTCCCTGCATAAGAGGGAGTAATGATGAAGATGGTATTCTTTTTCTGTATCTTATGTGTATTTGCTTTGACACTTGATGTTCCATATGAACAGGGAAAAAACAAACTGGTGCTATGGGTAATGTATGAGGCAGTGTGATTGAACACTTTCGAAAGTTGTTTAAGTTGGCAGTAGATACAAGCACTCTGATTTTTAATCCTTGGAGAGCAGCACAAATTAATGGATGTAACCCTTTCAAACAAGGGATTGGGCTGATCAAGAACACTAAGCATTGCACTTCCCCCTTGGTTGAGCTCCCAGGGTGAGGAATGGAGTTGGTAGGCCCTTGGGGATGAGGGACCTTTGACCGATATGGTGTGTGAGATTTTGGATCCCCCTAGTCAGAGTATGCCCCAGTTAACATCCTGCCCACTCTGTGGGATAACCTCTCCCGTCTAGCCGATGGGATGAGGGACTTGGAATAGAGTGTGATCCCTACCCCTTGCAGTGGATGGATCTCACCCAAGTTGGTGGATGCATATGTTTTACCATCTGACTGTTAAGGGTCAAGATGGGAAGATCAAGGGCAATAGGGTACAGTGTGATCCTTACCTCCAGTAAGTTGATATCACCTATTGTCAAGGACTTTGCGATAGAGTGTGATCCCTATGCAGTGGGGTAGGTATGATCCCGCCCATTGTCTTTGGATATAGGGTGGTAGCTAGATGTTTCCCTATGTGAAATAACTTGAGGTGAGAGTGAGGATCCTATAGGACCTTCCCCATTATCGCAAACATGAGGTGAGAATGTCCCATAGGACCTTCCTCATGGTCATTGGATTCTGGGTGGTAGCATTACCTCCCCCATGACGAGGTTCTCAGGTTGTAGCATTAACTCCTGCTGACAGAGTCTTCTAGGTTGAGCCGGGCTCCCTGATGTGGTTCCAGGTTGAGTAGGGCTCCCTAATGTTGTTCTAGATTGAGCTAAGCTCTCTGATGTTGTTGTGGGTTGAGTTGTGCTCCCCTATGATGTAAGATAATTCTTCTTCAGTTTCGATATTGTTCAACAATTGCATATGAGCATAAATGAGCTAGGACAACATATGACTTGATGACGATGATGATTCTATTTCAAATAACTGTATTGATTATTGGCTATAAGATGGAAATTGGATGCTTCCATATGATGATTCTTCTTCTTCTATTAGAACGAGATTCTTCAACTGTTGATCAAAGGTTGAGATGTATGTATCATTGATATAGCTATGAGATATGTCTTCAAGACTAGTAGGGTTTGAGGATTGATCTCCCATACCTTGATTATGCATGAGATGAGATGAAATGATGATGCAATTGCCTGCCTTCTTTCATTGAGCTATGTCATTCAAAATAAGGCTTATGATGATGATGGAAATTCCTCCCTAGCTGAGAGGGAGTGTTAAATTATGAAACAGGATTGGGAAGAATTTCTTTTGAGAAATCCATTTAAAATAAAGAACCAAAAATAAAAATAAATAAATAAATCTTGGGTATACTATTATTAAAAGAGAAATACTTTGAAATTAAAATTCCCTCCATCCAAGATCAAGTTGGCTTCCGGCTCAATCCATCTAGAAGTCTCTACATCAATTTATATGTGTGTGTATATACATATATAGCTCATGGTACGAACATGGATCAGTGATTTAGATCAAGTTTGTGGTTTGCTTTATTGTGTGGTTCGGATATATCTTTGTGGATATCACACTCTTAACATCGCACTAACTTGGGCATCGTCGCTTTTATTTGGGTTCTGGCTTTTATCTCTACAAACGAAAGATTTGTCTCAGGAGGTTCGATACATATTCGATTTAAATATATGTCGGCGATTCAACTTGGTCTTGTTTGTTCATGGCTCGCACTAAATAAATCTATCACTCATTATCTTTGCATGGATCGAGCTTCTCTATTGCATCGCATGGATGGCACAGTGATATAGTCTATATACATCACATCGCATGGCATCTCAAAATAGAACTCCGATTGGCATTTTATTTCAGAACTTTGCTTAGCACAGAATATCGTCTTTGCATTGTTATATATATTTATTGATGACACTACCTCAGAAAGATTCACAATTGGCTCCCGACTATGGCATACAGTAATGATTTTTGCCAGTGATTTAAGTAACTATGCGATGAATAGTCTTGAATGGTATCCTTGTGATGGATATAATCTCTGCGGTCTATCTAATGAATGGTGTCGAAATTATGATCTCTGAGATCGGTATAATATATCTATGCAACATGCGTGGTTCAGTCCCTCTGCAATTCATATGATATGGCCCTATGGTTTTGCAATGGTATCTTTGTGTTATATGAATGGTTGATTCCAGTCATTCTTTGGCACAGTCCACCATTATACATCATTGCAGTATGATTAGTACGGTATCACTCAACAATTGGGTTGTATGTTCGACATTATTGGCATCATTAGTATCCCAATTATATATATGGCAGTATTGCAACTCACTGGTGGCATTTATATGGTGAAACCACTATTAACTCTATGATGAAATTTTGATATTAGTTGCATTATCCATGTAACTTGTTCACAAACAAAGTTGTGAATAAGTCTTACGAAATTTGTACTTTGATCCTCTCTGTTGAACTTTTGATGAAATCTAATGGAAGAAGACAAATTCCGGGTTTTCCCCCTTGTGGTGTTTTGCCCTGGTCTTGGACCAAATCTTGGTGTCCCTATGTGTACTTACTTTTCTTCTGATGTTCTTTCTATTACATTATTGATGATATTGTTCTTTCTACATAATTGCATTTGATATGATAATGTTATGGGGTGAATAAATATGTAATGCAATTATCAAAGCAAAGAGCAACTTTAGCCCTAAGAAATTAACAGGGTAAACATCTGGCATCTGATACTCCTTGAGGATGAGGTAGAGCATCCAAGATAAGAGTAGTCGAGGACAGATATTCTTTGAGGACTAACTATCCAAGATAAGAATAGTCCAAGAAGGCCATGCTCTGTGAACACACGGGTGGAGTATGTGCCTTGAGAGACAATGATGATGTTGTCTATAAATTATTGGTCTCATCAGAATTGTGCTCTGATCTTGTGGAGAGATAGAGTTGTTAATCAAGGCCTTGCTATGTAACAATGTTTGTTGTTATGATGCTAAACAGATGGGTTACCAATCCGACGCTTCTAATGAGATCTCTTAAGATTTAGAATGTCCATTTACCATTTATGAATACCTCCCTAGTTAAGAGGGAGTGTTGAAAAATGTGTAACTAGATTCGGTCTTCATAAATATGAAATGTACTTTTGATTCTTGTATATTGTAAAATGAAAGAAAATTTATTATTATTGATATTTTTGGAGCATGGATTTCATGCTCAAGGTCTTTTATTTTATAGGTCAAGCACACATTGAGTGCTTCTAGGGTTTGTCCTAAGTCAAGAAGTCAAAAGAATCATTATCTTATGTTGAAGACCTCTTCGGGCACATTATAACTTGCAAAACGAATTATTTTTGTAATTAAAAGTGTCAAAATACCTTCCAAGACCAAGTAGGCTTAACAGCTAAGAAGCCATGTCCACCTTAGAAGCCAATATAAAGGAGGGAACTCGACCTCATTTGTTCACTCACTCACTTATCATCATCTACTCGAAGGAGAAGGACAAGAAGGCTAGCGAAGAAGGAGATGGACGAAGAAGTGTTTTTGGGCTCATTCTCTCTCACACATGCGAAGGAAGGCTAGGGTTTCTGCTGTTGGTCAGGGTTTTTATGTTGCAAGATCGAAATTGAAGAAAGTGTAGAAGAAAGTCAGCGAAAGGCTCATTAGGTCATCCTCAAGCCCTAGAAGCTAGAGAAAGTCAAGCAAAGATCTGAAGAACCCCTGGAAGGCTAGATCGAGCTCACACATGTGGCAACAATTGCTACTGGGAAGGTCGAAAATTTCAAAACTACAATAGAGGCCGAAAATCTGTAGCTGGAAATCGAAGTTGTGTCGCTGGAAGCCTGGAAGAGATTTGACTGGGTTTGAATTGGACAAATGAAGCACGTCATCGAAAAGGTCGAACTTGGTCTTGGAAAGGTATTAGTCTTGGTCTAAAGGTCTTGGAATTCATCAATTGGATAATCTATAAGAAGAGAAGAGATTTACGGGTTTTCCTCTCAAGTTGGAGAAGTTTTGGCCCTGGCTTGCAGCCTATATCGTGTGCTCTTGTGTACTATTGTTTTTCATGTTTTGGTAGGTGTTTGATGATAAGAACAAACATAATATAAAGAGAAGAAGCTAATAAGTAAGAAAAAGTAAAAAGATATCACAAACAGTTATCAAGTAAAAAGAAATCATCCTAACTTTTGCCCTATAGATTTTTCAACACAAAGAATAGTTCCCAAGTTCGTATTCGAATTTGGTACGATATAAAAAAAATCATATGGAAATTTTTTAGTTGAAGTATACCTCCTAAAGACATTGTAAATATTATAAGTTTACTTCAAATTACAGAGGCTTGGTCCCAACTCTTCATACTGTAGAGGTTGAAAATTCAAACTTCAAACCTTGTACAATGCTGACTGTTGGATTCCATTGATTGATATAACAATCCATCTGTTTTCTTCAGTGTTGTGAAAATCGTGATATTATCGCGATTTTATCGTTTTATCGCGAGTTTTTCAGCAGAACGAAAATATCGCGAGTTTTATTCGAAATTATCACCGGTATTTTTTTTGCCCAACTTTTTTGGAAATTATCGCAATTTTTTCCAAAAAATCGCGATAAAATCTGAAATTATCACGGGCAGTCGGGACAACGAGGTTTTATAAAGGATGCTAAATGTTTGAAATGTAATTTTTTTTTAAAGAAACAAATAATTTTTGAGTGGGGCAGTCTAATGATCAAGTCTAAGCCCTAGTATTGATATGATATTCATGGTAATGTTAAATTCTTAAAGTAAAAGAGACATTGTCCTTAATCTTCATTTTCATCCTTTTGCTTAAATTTTTAACATTACCATGAAATGACTCAGGATGTTTGAGAGTGGTTCGGCCTCATTGGATTTCATATGGAGAAAGTAGAATTTTAGATTTCATTCAAAATCCAGCAAACTTATCAGTTTTTCAGGATTTCAGGATTGGGAGATTGTAATGTTTCCAAGTGACACCACCTGCCCGGGCTACCCCTGTCACTAGTAGAGGACGTGGTCTACCTCCTATAGCTCCTACTTCTAGTTCTTCGGCTTCTAGAGCATAGCAAACTCCACTGCCAACTCCACCAACACCAACATCTACATCTAGAGGGAAAGGGAAAGCTATGGCATTTTCTCGCAAGTGGGGCAGAGGAAAATCAATAGGATTAGACGTTAGTTTTTTTCTTCATTTTATTGTATATGACATTATGACATGATGAGATACATTATTATATTTTTCGTTGATATTTTGAGGCTGAGTTGGGACTCAGGAGTCATGACTTACTATTCAGGACATGATTCAATGCTATGTGTGATTTTAGCACTAGCAATGATATTAAACATCTTATATATTAGTTCTTTTATCATATTTATGTGTCAATGTATTTATTTCATGTTGTAGATGGTTTAGATATTAAAAAAATTGAAAAAAAATGAATATTTTTGTACCAAACGATTTTTTCTTGATTATTTCCGATTATTTCCCGATAATTACGATTTTTTCCGATTTTTTCCTCACGCTGATATTATCCCGATAACAATTAATGCAACAATAGTTTTCTTTCAACACCAAATATTAGTAATAATAACACGTTGTCACGTTCAATAGAAAGATCACTCAAATGAGCAAGAGTTTTCACTGTTATCTTACGTACATGTTGGGATATCAAAGATGGCCTATCATGGATTTCGTCCACTTTTATATTGGGTTACTTAGATAGGAATATAAATAGAGATGAGGAAATTGGTAGCCTGTAGGTATAAGATAGGCCTCCACCTCTGTGCTTGCCTCTGCACAGCACCAACTTGACTGGATGGTTTCTTGATGATGAGAGTTTCTAGAACACTGTGTTATTCCATTGTGGCGTTTGACGTTTCGGGTGAATGCTTCACCCATCTTCATGGACAGAAAGCTTGGATGGCTTCTTTGTCTTCAACTTAAGACTTGCATCTTGGACTGACTTCCTTCACCATTTTGCTCCTCATCCATGTGTTAAGAAGATTTTAATGCAGTTGATCCCCACACTAGTAATCTAAGCTTGTTGCATGGATCAAAGTGATGGTAATCACACGACAATAGAAATGTTCATTCAAATTTTACCCTAAAACCCTAGGCTTCAAAAACATAGAAACAACACGAAATGTGCCTTAGATTCTGCTACAAAGGGCAATGCTCTTCCATTATCAATGTTCCAAATAAATACGAACTTAAACATTAAAATAACCATGAAATCATTATTATCTTTGATTCAGCCAACTATGATTTAACCCCAGATTACCATGACAAGTCTTATCACTCAACTGGTGTGTTAAAAAAAAATATATCTCCTAAATGAATTCATGCATCAGGTTGTTAGGTTGATATTTGTTCACATTCTCAGTAAATGAAATATTACCTACGCAACTCAATCTGTTGTCAAGTTATTTTGCATTAATACAACAGTTTTTAAATCGTCCCAAAATTTAACGCAGAATGAATCAATTTGTTTTTAGATACGCAAATTCAGGAAATATGAGAGTGAAATTAAGCTTGCCAGTGAGGAATCGAAATTTACCTGGTAAGTTTACAGGTGGCTAAGCTAGGGTTGAATCAAGTTGTGTCAAAAAGAGTCAACTGCTCACGAGCGACCCGATGCTTGTAGCCGTGCGCAGAGGGGAGCTCGAGAGGGGCCGTCCGATGTGATGTGCTATGAGGTTGGAGAATAGACCGACATACACAGCACAAAGCCACTGTGATCCCACGCAGGGATCTTTGAGAGTGTATCGGGCCGAATCGTCCAGGGGCTGCGTGGAAATCATGGAGTGAGAGAGAAACAAAAAAGGGTGGCTCGATAGCTCAGGAAGAGAGCTGGAAAGCCTGGCTGCGTGGGGAAAACGGGCTGAGAATCATGAAGCCCTGCGCTGAATTGTAGGTCGATTATCTGAGTGGGCTGCGGGGTTTAGAAGGCCTACGGACCTGGTAGGTTTGATGGCTGCGGAGGGGAGGGGGAATAAGGAGAACGATGGAGAGTCGCAGGGTGCTCGGTCAGGTTACTCGGCAGCCGGGAAAAGTGGCTCAATGGCTCCTGATTTCTTTCTATTTATTTATTTTTCGTTTCTCCTTTTTTTTATTTATTATTGTTGTTTTAATTTTTTTTATAAAACCTAATTTGAAAAAAAAACAATGAAATGAAATTATTTTAAGGTCCACTAAGCTAAAAATAGCTTATGGGACAGATTGTTTCTCCGTTTGTTCCTTGTATTCAGTCATTTTCCTTTGAAGTCTCACTATAAACTCTCCCTGCTTCTCAACGGACCTTTTGCTGAATAAATTATCCCAAAAGCTAGTCGCGAGAGTATCTGTGTAACTTTCCCTAATGTCTTTGAAGATTCGCATCCAAAAGCTAGTCGCGAGAGTATCTGTGTAACTTTCCCTAATGTCTTTGAAGATTCGCATTCTAAAATGAAATGCTTTTTTGTTTCCACTTTTTTGGAAGAGTAAAAAATACATACTCTTTCCTCCCACACTTCTTTTGGCATTTTCCAGTGCCTTGTTTTACAACGGAGTTGATGAGAATGAGTCCTTAATTGAGCCATAAGAATTTTGGTTCTCCAAGAAATATTAAACCCTATATATATTTTTTGCAAAAAAAAATACCTTATGTCTCAAACCATAGTAATTGCTTCAATAGGAGCAGCGATTGTTTCACTTAACAAGATAGCATAAGGAACTACACTTTCAATTTTGAATTTGTTTGTAATCAAACGCTTCTGAATTTTCTCAATTTGTTTCCACTGCATCTTAGATGTACTACTAGCCCACACTTCACAACCGTATAGAATCACCAGAATCACTAAAAGCCGAAAAAGAGTTAAAGTGGTTTTCTGGTCCCATAACTCTGCCGCTCTACACCTGTTTTGAAAAACATAAAATGCTTTCCAACCCCCCAAAGTGCTTAAAAATGTGCAACAAGAAACATTAAATTTAGAATGTGCTAAAAATAGACCTGTTAAAAATAGCATGTCTAAATATAGCAGTTTGGCTAGTGAGGTCATTGGCCACATTGGGTGAGAGGTGAAACTGCTAAAAATAGAAAGTTCTAAAAATAGCATTTTTGGGTCTCTTCTTATTTATAGTAGTCCCTAGTCTATCTATAGGAAGTAAAATTAGTTTTGGTCTTAACAGCAGTTGGAAATATTAATTAATTAATTTAGTTGAGTTAATTAATTAAGGAAATTCGAATTTGAAGTCTTTGTGAGCATGCACATGAGTTGTCCCACTGATTGAGGAATTTATCCTTAATTTCCTCCACTAATTAAGGGAATAAGCATGAGTTCTATAATGAGAGAATCAGTTGACTTAGTTCTAACTAGTCAAGTCCAGTTAGATTATTTTAACAAGTTGTTAAAATAATAAAATATAGCTTTTTAATGTTTGCATGCATGTGACAACTATTATTTTAGATAACTGAGAATTCACTCATGGATAACTATTGCATGTCAGTTCTGTCAGAGACCCAGTTGAGATAAGATGTGGGACAGTGTACTATCAGATGCTTGACTATTTCTAGTAAGTAGTTTTTACATGATTGAGGAACTAGTGTCCTCAAAGATTGCGTAGTTGGACCATAGGTTGACTTGGTATGTTTGGAATTGATTGCATATGCTTTTGCTATTATTTCCTAAGCAAACTGCGCAAGGAAATAAGGATTGAACCATACGTAAAGCCTTTATATACAGGGCTTGGTTGGTTCATGAGACATATCTTCATATCTTCATAGTTCATTGAGAACTCGATAGCTTGATAGTTGATTCTTTTTGTATTGTGAAGAGGATTTTCACTTGATTGATAATACATGGTTGAGGTTTTACGCTGGTGCTTTCCCCTGGATATATCTTGTGTTATGTGTGATTATTTCTCTTGATTAGTTATGCATGTTTCTACTTGATGTTGCTAATGAATTCGATTATGCCTCCACCTCATGTTTTGTAGAAGTAGGACAAGTATTATGCTTTAGGACATTGTATATATCGATTTGTTCTACAGGTGAAATTTCTACACAAAGTTCTTTTATTTCTATAGTCATCTCAGCTTAGATTTCTGTTGAAGTTAATTCTGAGGTAATCTACGTAAACTTTGAAACGGGAACTGATACTGTTACCCATTTTGTAGAGATAGCAAAAAAGTGAACCGATTTTGAAAAGGGACGATGCAGAACACACATGTTTTTTTTAGAGCATAGTTTTGGCACTTTAATTTTTTTTATGTACATTGCATTTTAGAATGGTAGTGATTTTCACGCTGATTTAAAAAAGTGGTAATTCTACATCAGACCCTTTTTTTAAAAGACCTATTTTTTTACTTTAAATTTTCTAATGTATGAAATATAAATAATTATTTTGTAAATTTAATAATTTTGGAAGTGGTATTCTTTTTCATATTTTCTTGTTTTTATCTTTATTTTTTATTTTTTTGTAGTGAAGTTTTTTTTTTT
>APFE031726075.1:5636-34777 GCA_000404065.3 Pinus taeda | reverse complement strand
TTATTAATAAAAATTAAAAAAATAAATAAATGAGGTGGCCAGCCACCATCCCCACCAACCCAAACTATATTACATAAAAAATCAAATGTTTTATGGGTTGATAGGCCATGACCCCCGTCAGCCCTCCCACAGTGGCTTAACATAATTAATTTTGAATGCTCGGTGGCCATTACCCCGCCGAGCCCTCCAACCCATTCCTGCATTAAATCTAACGTTTGGGCTGTGGGCTGGCCACCTCCGAAGGACCTGGCCCATGCCCCACTGCACTAAACAAAAATTGTGCCATGTATGAACTGAGGGTGGCAGGGCCTGAACCCACTTGGCTGGTGTGGCTGGCCCACCTCCCGGGCACCCTCACAGACCTCCATGTGTTAAACCAAACAAACACCAACCCAAAATTTAATACAATCGCACCCAAATAAAATTTTTACATGGATTTTTGGGGAGGCGGGATTTGATCCCCTGACCTCCCCATAACTAATTGCATTCTCTCACCAACAGGTTAGTGGGGCTTTATTGAACAATATGCGCTAAAATTTATATAAACCCTCAATTCATCAGTACATCCAAGGATGGAGGAGCTAGGAGCATGCACAAAAATCGAGACATAATTTTTTTAATTAATTTATTTGCAGGTGGAACCATTAGCCCAAAGTAGAGGTAGGGGGAACCATGATTGGGTGAAATTCTCAAGAGGGAGAAATTTTTGCAGTGTCCAAATTGGACAAATTTTATGTTGACCTTACATCTCTTAGTGACACAAACCTGATGGTGCAGTCAGTTTCCTGATCTAAGCAGTAGATTTTCAGATGACCCGAAGAAGGGAATCTCTGAGGAGTCTATGGGGATCCAAAAGATTCCTTAAGCCACAGATTTTCACTTTCTCAAAATTTTGAAATTTGACTGTCAATTTTACACTATTCCATGGCACAAATTTGATGGTGCAATTAGATTTTCCATTTGAGAAATCTATTTTTCGGCCACTTTTCTATGTGGAGTGTAGGTGTTAGTATTCAATGTGCGAGAAGTCATTCCATGAGATTCGATGCAGCGAGATTGATGGTATGGCCAACCTCAACAGTTTGACATCCTTTTCTTTAGATGGCCCCAGGATGTGAGGTATATGCAGTGCGTTCATGTACTTCTTTTCTCTGTGCATTGTGCTGCACAGATCCATGATTGATGTTTGATGTGGGATATTGTTTCTTACATTTCTCATGGTTCCTACTTGATGTGATGCGGAATCATTTGTGAGATGTACTTGTCATGATATGTCATGTCTTGTTTGAGATCGCTTTGTCATTATGTTTATGGGAGAATCACGTGTCGCCATGTATGATTGCATTGAGATCCCTTTTATGCCATGTTGGTAGGATGTTCATTATCATCATGAATGCGTTTGTATCATACTGATAGGAGTTGTTTTTACTGAGATTTCCTGTAGCGGAACATCTCTTGGAGCCATTCCTGCATGATGAAATTTTCCTTGTATGATAACGATGCCACCTCTTATGTACTTCATCACTATTGACAACACTTAATGTAGTGACCTAACCCATCTTGACAGTAAGACCTGGAGATGTAGTCCCTCCTAGAAGAACTCTGCTATAAACGGCTTGTTTTCATTTGATGATGCTTGTCATGTTCCCCTTCTTTACAGCTTTCATATATGTTCAATTATGCTTTTTAAAAGGAAATTCTAATAACATCACAAAAGTAAAAGATGTTGGTTAAATTCGAGAGTGGATTCAAATCGGATCAAGTTTAGTATCAGAGCATGTGAATCGCAAGCGTGTACAATCGAACGTGCAGCAACAGAGGACGAAAAAGCAATGCACGAGACCATGCTCAAAATTTCCGAAAGGATGGACATAATGTATTAATCTTTACAAAAAGAGACAAAGGAAAAGGAGCGACTGTAGCTTCACATGCAAGCCATGAAAGAGGCCCCGAAAGAACTAAAGCACAAAAAACATAATCTTCAAACAGAGAACATTGAAATGAAGATGCTTCTACAGGAAGAGAAAGAGGAAAAACAAAGTTTGCTACGATAGCTGCAATCTAACGATGAGGCCTTGGAGAAGCTGCAGCGTGACCTTTGTGAGGTAAAATGTAGTTCTCCATCCTCATGTATGTTTCTTGATGATGATTTCCCTATTTTTTAAAATCATACCACATGAATTGGCTCGAAACTATCGAAGAAAATGAGGTATGAAGGAAAAGGCTTGAGCATTAATGACCAAGGCATTGTCAAACCCATCAAAGTAGAGGAGTTACCCCGTCAGGTAGGACTTGGGTATGTCAGAAAGGAAGTTGGGGAATGCAACGAGGCAGTGAGTGAACCACCAAAAACAGATGATGAGAAGCCCAGATTAGTTCTTTCCAAATCGATAGAGGAGGTAAAAAAAGTTGATTTCCTTTCAATTTCATCTTCACGTAGTATGATTTCTATTGGATATTTGGAGATCCCAATTACAGGGAAAAACATGAGGCTCCTTACAAGGACGAGGCATAGGGAGGAAAAATAGCTTGGTGTTAATATCCAAGGCATAACTCAACCATTGGAGGTTGTGCAAAGACCTCAATTTGCAGGCTTGAGATGCACCGAGGGAGAATGCTCGAAGGTGTCAGATGCTTTCGAGACACCATTGAAATCATCGAGGAAAGAGAATAAATGGGAACACATCCCCCTAATCCCATGGTAGGGAAGGAGCTAAGGCAAGATCTCATTGCCATACTTACAGCAGAGACGACAAAGAAAGGTATAACCACTCTCAACATTCGAATGTCCATTTTGATTATAATCATGTTGTTAAAGATGGACATAAATCAAAGCATCGAAAAACATGTACCTTTTGTGGATTACATAACCATACATTTTCTAAGTTTTGGAAAAGAATAGCGACACACAAAAGGATGAAGTGTGAAGGACCCTCTCAGCATCACGTAAAGAAGATCTCGAGGGAGAAGACTGATTGTAGCTTTTGAGACAGAAGTGGCAATCAAAGAGCCACTTCTTCGATTCTCCATCCAGAGCAGCACCTTAAAGACAAAGTGTTGGTACATGAACCAGGTGAAACAATTGTTCGACAAGCAAAAACCACCATAGGAGGTTTACCCATTCACAGCGATAAGTGAAAAATGGTTTCTAAATATGTTAGCTTATCATGGTCATGCTTTTGTAAATCATTTTGTTTCATTTCAAAATGTAAAAGTGATGATGTGTTTTCCATCAATTGTTAAGAAATAATCATGTCTGGTCTTATTTTGTGTTGCATTTTACACTCTGAAAGTGATGTTGTGTTTCCATCACTTTTCAAAGAAAAAATAGTGTTTGGCCTTATTGTTGTAAATCATGTGTTGCAGTGATGATGTGTTTTCCATCACTTGTTGAAGCAATAATGATATGTTGGCCTTGTTTTCGTAGCTGGGATACCGTTTCCATTTTGATGTAAACCTGATCACCGATTATGTTTTATAAACTCGTGGAAACTATGGGATGCTTGGGTAATTATTTGTTCATGAAATTCAAGCATGTAATTTGTGAAACAATGTACTACATGTTGCAGATATTGCAGGTGTCATCTCATCGCTTAAGGCTCCAAAAATCAAAAGAGAAGGAGATGGAAGCGGGACCTTTTAAAGGGCGCTTGTCATGCAGATAAGGTATAGAGATGATGTAGATTATTTTTCATGTTTTTGGAGGACCAAAAGCTCCTCAGTGGGGAGGATTGATCCACGTGGTTGCAGAGACACATACAGGACAACGAGGGTTTATGGAAGCTCAAAAATCAAAGTGATTAGAATGCTTTCGAACCAAGACCAAAGCATTGATATTATCATCCTGATCGCAATGGTGTGAACGGTTCTTCAATCCGAGCTTGTATGAGGGAGAATGAGCCAGTCAACGTTTTGGTTGACTTTTGCTGACTGGGCAGGCTTAATGGAGACAAAATTTGGAAGTTTTCTCATGCACCATGTCCAACCAACTCTGGCCGAATTCCAAGCAAAATTGTTGCCTTGATAAATTGTCTCCTTCAGTCTAAATTTTGTAATTTTAAAAATGGACGTATTATTAATAAAAATTAAAAAAATAAATAAATGAGGTGGCCAGCCACCATCCCCACCAACCCAAACTATATTACATAAAAAATCAAATGTTTTATGGGTTGATAGGCCATGACCCCCGTCAGCCCTCCCACAGTGGCTTAACATAATTAATTTTGAATATGGCTTGGTGGCCATTACCCCGCCAAGCCCTCCAACCCCCTCCCACACTAAATGTAATGTTTGGGCTATGGGCGGGCCACCTCTGGTGGACACAGCCCATGTCCCATCACACTAAATGAAAAATGTGCCATGTATGAACTAAGGGTGGTGGGGCTCAAACCAGCCTGGTTGGTGTGACCTGCCCGCATCCCAGGCACCCTCTTACACCTCCAAAAAGTGGTGAGCACCAGTATTGCAGCAAGAATGCTGCAAATCTTGGGGCTTCCTACTTTACTTTTGTCAACCTAGTAGTTTGTACCAAACTTGGAAGCAACAGTGTTGTATGCACAAGTACTAGCTCTTACTGGAGCATGTCAATTGGTCAGCTGGTGCAAGATCACTAGGAGCTGAAGCCAACTTCTATGAGTTTCTAGAAGAAGCTTTTAGCTATGATGAAATAAATCTAACTCTATAGAGGCTATCCTACTTGCAGAAAGAGAAAAAAGATTAGATTATAAAGTAAACCCTAGCAAACCCTAATTTACCCACTAACCCTACTTTTGCAAGAAGAGAGGTGAAAATCTAGGAAAAGAGTGCCATTGCCTACTGAGGAAATAAAATAAACCTATTCAAGTTGTTTCTAGAAGGAAATGAGGAAAAAACATCTTTTTGGATTTTTGTGTATTTTGTTATGCATGTAATTTAATTCTTTGTGGATGTGGCAGCAATTAAGTGGTGATGGAAGGTGACTTTGGAGTTTGCAAAGGTGTAGGAAGGTGTGGAGGGGTCCTAAAAAGCCTCTGGTAACCTTCTTTAGACTTTCTCTGCAATCAGGCTTCAGAAAGTCACTTTCAGGAAATTCTACAGGAGGTTGTAGGGGATCTATAGGAGGTTCTACAAGAGGGTCTACAGGGGGATGCCGAGAGCTGTTTTAGAGTGTTTAAAGATGGAAAAATGGTGGGAAAAGGGAGCTGAGGACTAGAGGGATGTGTTTAAGGTGTCTGAAGCTTATCCATGGTGATTAGGAAAGAAGATGATGGTTGGATTTGTTCAAGAGGAAAGAGGAAATCTTATGAGGAAAATGAAAAAATTAGGGAAGATTTGTGAAGGGCTATGGATGACCTGTGAAACATGTAGTAAAAGAATTGGTGAAGGCTGATGTATGGATTTACTATGAGCAAAGATGTACTGTAACCGAGCTGCAAGTAAAAACACTGAAACTGAGCAAGAAAAGAACTAGTTGTACCAAAAACAGAATTGTCTCATGTTAACCTAAATTCTGACCTAGGAACATAAAATGCTGAACAATGCTATATGGAAAGGAAAGCATGTAAAGATATTTATTGCAGGAACATAGATGAGTATGAAAAACTAGATCTGAATCCTCTAAATCAAACTATACACTAGAAATTGCATGGGAAAGCAAAACTTTGTTTTTATGGCAGCAAGTAGATCTTGACGTCAATTCGTGGTCCCCAAAGGAGGAAAGGAGGTCAGGATCTATTGATGGCCTTTTTTTATCTTTCTCTTACCACTATTTAACCTACTTCAACAACTAAAATGGAAACAACTATGTAAACCATCAAAAGCAACCTATTCTAACCAAGGAAAAATGAATCTATCTAACAAAAATTAATTCATGAACTTAAGAGAAAACATATGAGTATAAAGCAAGAGGTGTTGGGCAGCTTGGGTTGGGCATTAACCCAAGAGCTTCAGTACTATGAAAGAAATCATTTTTGGCTCAGAAAATATTTCATCTCCATTAACAAAATAATAGTCACATTACATAAAACTATTCACCAAAGTAAGCTCAGAATGAGCTAAGCAAGAACTGCAACAAAAGTGCGAAAATTTGACTAATATCCAACTAAACTACTGAGCACCTAAGCCCTTCTATTTATAAAACTGGAGCCTCCAACAACTCTCCTAAAATCAAGGAGGCTTGGCTCCCAAGACTAGCGATAGACAACAGTTCTTCTTCACTTGCTTCGTTTTCCCTTTGATGCATTGATGTGGCTTGTGCTTTGAGTTTTTTGAAGGAGGATTCGAGGTAGGAGGTCATAAATGAGGGGGAAACCCTCCTACAAACCATCTGCCTTGTTTTCCTCGAATATTGGCTGCCAAATGTTCATTAACCCTTTCACTTTGTCTCGAAGTTGGCCAAAAATCTACATAAAGCACACATTAGACTTCATGGCATAATGACTAACCGAATTCACTCTATTAGAATAAATATAATAAAAAACATGAAATAAAATAATGATAATGGTGGATTAAGCTGGGTTAAGAGGCCAAATGAGCCCATATAATTACCCATTTATGGGGCTCATCATCACCCCCCTACTAAATGTGTTGCTCATCCTTCGAGCAACTAGTCCATCTCTTCATATTTGATGGCCCCCCTGACATCCCATGCCTCTGATGTGAGATCCTCTTCCCTATCATGGAATCCAACCTTTCTTGTCTTAGTAGCGGCAGGGGACTCAACTTGAGGCCAATCCAGTGGGCCTTGAAACTTTACATATAGTTCTTGTATAGTGGCACTCTCCTAAATGCTTCCTTCATCCTATTTGGGGAATGATACTCCTTGATCTGTAGGCCATGTGGCAGTGTGTTCCACCTTCTTAGATAGGCATGAATGCAATCAGCTCCCAACAATATCTCCATGTCCTCAAAGTGTGCAATTGTCTGAGCTTGATCATTAGCATATTTAGGGGCACTTTTAGGATCAGTTGCAAGTTGCTAGTGTGTTCTAATGAGAGCCATAGGGTCTGATGGCTCTGCTCTAATCATTAGGGGCTCATTTTGTTCTTTTGCCATTAACTTCTTGATTACTGTGGCACTTTTCTCCTCATGACTCATCCAAGATGCCATGGCCATTAGTGCAAGTCCCCTAACCCAGCATTGGGGGTCCCATAAGTTCATATCAGTATGGGCCATGTCATGAAAATAAAACTCTTCCAACTTTTCCTTGTCCTATGCTGAACTGTGATCATATAGATCCATGAATTATCTATAATCCTTAAATGGCATTTTGCCCCTCTATGCCAAGGTCTTTATTTGAAATTGCAGCCACTCGTATTTGAGGTATACTCCATATGATTTGGTTGGTTGCCTACACTATAGTGCCTCCATAGACTAGCTGGTCATGCATGCCAATTATGTGTCCTTCTCTTGCAACTATTTCTTTAACATCTCACTTTCTACCTCCAAGTGATATCTTCTACTTGCCTTTGCATATCTTACAGTGCTCAGCTCCTTACTCATTTCTCTCAGCTTGTTTTCCATGTGGCCAATGTCTTCCACCCCTTTGGTCTTGGCGATCTGCATCCATCGATGGCTCCTTATGCTTTCTTTTTCCAGTTCAAAGAAATGTGGGACTGCAAATTTCTGTGGAACAATTTTTCCTCTGTAAATAAGGTTGTAATAAGAGTCTAAACTATGCTAGGGGTCAGGTACTGGTATCTCTACTACCTCGTCCTTATTCTGGGTCTACTCTTTTACCTCTTTCTCAAGTTTCACAGTCTCTTGTAGCTTTGTCAAGGTCTCCTATAGAGCATTTTGCGCCTCCTGTAGGACCGTTTTAGATTCTTGTAGTTTTATCCTTTCCTTCCAAGTGGAAGATCTAGGGCTTCCTCTTTCATAGGTAATGGGGGTTTTGGATGGAGATTCCTTGTTTTTGGTAGTAGGAGAATCTTCAATGGTGATAGGATCTTTTGAGGGTGGCTGTGTCTTCCCTACTTTTATCCTAGTGCTTTTTCAAGCATTGAAATACATGGATGGTGGCCTTTTCCTCTTCTGTTTGGGTTTAACGGGGGTGTTGAGGGAAACAAGAACAATTTATGCTTCCCTTTCTGGTGTCTCAGCAGACACTTCTGTCTCCTTTTCCCCTTTTTCCTCTTCTTTTATCTTCTCTACCTCTATTAGATTTGTTTCTTCTATCCTTGTTTTGAATTCCTGCTCATCTTGTTTGGTTTTTTCCTTCTCTACTTTAGCCTTGTTCTTCTCAGATTTATTCTTTTTTCTTTCTGTTTTAGTGTTTTTCTCTTTTGTTCTAGGTTTCTTCTTCTTCTCTACTTTGGTCTATTCCTCCTCTGTTTCTTGTTTTTCTTTCTCTGTTTGGGTTTCATCCTTCATTGTTTTAGGTTCCTCTTTCTCTATTTGTGGCTTCTCTTCCTTTTTTTCGGTTTCCTCCTCATCTTCCCCTTTTTGTTATTCTCCCTAAATTTAAGATGGAATGAGGTCATATGTGAGGGATTTCACATCATATTCCCTTGTCATATTTCTAAAAGTCTCCTAGGCTATGGGTATTGTGAAAGTGTGGAGGGCCTCTTCCACTAGCAGTTTAATTAGCCCATGGTGAGCCAATTGGTCTAGAACTCCTGCCTTCAATTTACTGCTAGAATTTATTAGGGATTGGAGGAGAAAATAGGGAATACTAAGATTTTGGGGTGCAGGAAGATTCATGCCATATCTTAACTCATGTAGAAGTCTGAAATGGTACCCATAAACTATGTTGTACCTTCCTTCACAGGAGATGTATTTTATAATCTAATAACTGACCTCATCCGAGGGATAAGGGATGCTTGTTCTCCTTGTACCATTTTTGTCCTCTACAGGATGCTCATTTGGCTGGAAGAAGATTTTCTTCGCAACTTGACCTAATGGTTTTTCCTCCTTTCTCCAGGGTTGTCCAAGTGGGAGACTGGTAACCCTACTGATGAACTCTAGGGTGATTTCCATGGTGAGACCCCTAAAACAAATAGTGGCATGGGTTTTTGTGTGAGGTATCAAGGACAGGGCAAACGCGTGCATTACTTCCTCATCATACCCACGAAGTATTTCAAAGAATGGCATCCAATTGGCCTAGTAAAAAGGACTACTATCTCAAGGTGTTCATGTAGCCTGGCTGGTTTTAGAGGTTCCTTCAGCATAAATTCCCCTGTCACGATGTTTAGAATCTTTCGAATGCCTCAAGTGGAGAAGGAGACAACAATTTTCAAAAACCAGTAAACAGAGAAAAAAACTGTGTTTTTCTTTAAGAAAGAGGCAGACTTTTTAACGCAACTTCTCTTTCTTTCAGGCTTAGTTCTTCCTACAAGTGCTTTACTCCTCATATATGTGAAAACTAGGGTGAAGAGGAGACAATACTTTAGAAAGAGAGAATAGATGAAAATTGTGTTTTTCTTAAGAAACAGATAGAATTTTTTGAATGAAATTCCTCTTCCTTTTCAACCTCAGTTCTTTCTTACAACCACATCACCCCTTGCATATATGAAAATTCAAAGTGGGTTTGCACCGAGCCTACCTTTTCGAGCCCAAATTTGAATGAAAATCTTGTTTTCTCTTCTGCAAGACTGCTCACTGGCCCTCTTGTAGAAATGGCTACAGGTTCTCCTGTAGTACTGTTACGGCTCCTGTAGAACCTGATAATGCTCCTGTAGAACCCGATAAGAGGAGGAGGACTAAAAACGACAGAGAATGGTAGTTTCGAGGTTGTGGAGGTGGTATGGAGCTTTCTGCGATTGCGGGGACGATGATAAAATGGAAACAAATGTGGTGAATGAGTTCGAGGCACAATACTTATGCTTACTCGAGATATTTCTGGTGATGATGTGAGGTGGAAAAAAGGGTACATTGCCATTATTTAGACCATTGGTCCCCACTGTAGTGTCATCAAGAGACTTTATGATTTCTGTCTGCCATCACTTCCCATCATTTGCATCGGATTTTATACACCTGCCACTACCTGTCTTTTTGCATTTTTCTGGCATTGACTAGGCACACGTGCATGGGATCTTCAGATGAGCGCAGTCAAACTGGATGACATGGCCATTTAACTAGCTACCTTTCTGGTTTAATTCCAACCATTTCATCTATTCATGTAATCTTTGAATTATACAGATGCAATAGAGGAGAGGGTTAGACACTTACTTGTGGGTCAAATGTTCATGCTGTTGTGCTTCTTGGTTCTGTTTTTGATGCATGCTCGGATTTTAGTGCTACATGCCTCTATCATTTTTTCTATATGCCTTTTTCTTCTTGATATGTGGCATGTGTGCTTTGTGCAGGTATCCTCTGGCTAGATTTGGCTTCAAGTGTTTGCTTCAACCTTCAGATTTGCACCCTCATGCTGTTGATGCTAGATCTTAATGCGACAGTGAATTGTTTTGTCCATATCTCCCAAATGGTAGATTGGATTGATGTGAAATTTTCTAAGCATGTTTCCATGATCATTATGCACCTTCCATAGAAAAATGTTGGTCATTGGATGCACGGATTTCAAGAAAAACTAAAATTGGCTGGAGGTGGTGGAGGCTAATTTCTTGGAAACCGTGCACTGGAATTGGCTGAAATTACTTGCGCATGTTACCATCATCCATATGAAACTCTGCATGAAATAGTTTTTAAATGGATGCATGGTTTTCAAGTTAAAGAAAAAACAAATTTCTACTCTATTTATTTTTGTATCAAAGCATCCCGTAGTTTTTTGGACAATAAGAAAAATGAGGTTGATGTGTGATGCAGGCTTGGAAGTGATGGAAAAGAGGTTTGAAGACTACAAGAGGACTTATAAACCCTTTTTGAAGCTTCCATGTTCCTCAAGCTTCTTTTAAAATCCATTTCTGGCTCTCTGTCATTTCCACAAGAGCCTCCTGTAGAAAACATAGTTTTCGGAAAAGAAGTACAGTGAGGTGAAAAGAATGTCAAGAATGATGGAGAAAGGTGAGGGAAGGTAGGATAGGTGTTTTTATTGGTTTCAATTATCCCTTGGCACCTGTTGTTGCTTCCTATAGTCCTCTTTCACCTGCAATACAACTAGAAATTCACTTTTCTTTTTCTTTTTCTCTTCTTTTTATTTGAAAACAACTAGGACGCCTCAGAGAGGTTTTCACCGTAGTTGCCATCCCTTGGTGCCTCCAAGGGAGGTTTTCACCCAGGAATCTTATTATTTTTCCTCTTTTTCTTATTTCCAACCCATTGACTGCCTCATGGACATTTTCAATCAATGAGCCAATCTGATGCACCTCCAAGGAGGTTTTCACCTTAGATTTTTATTTTTTCTCTTATTTTTCATTTATTTTATTTTTTATTTTTTCTCTCTACCCTACCCTACTTGAAAAAAAAAAAACATTTTCAAGTATAAGAATACTTCCAATGAAGCCATGTGCATATTTAGATGATAGACAAAATGATGTGGAGGGTGGAAATGTATGCTTTGACATATATCCGGATTTCAGAGACCAAATGATTTGACTTTGAAGGGATCAAGCATTGTTGAGGAAAAGAATGATGCTGCAACTTAGTGACTGTCTGGAACCATATCTTAATATAGTTGTAATGTCCTTGGCCCTCCTGTTGATCTGGATAATTCTTCATGTCTTCTTCTACCATGACCTTCATATCTTCCTCTTTTTGTGAATTTTTCTCTTAAATACATGGAGGATTTGATGGTATCCATGAGGGAGCTCTCTCGATCTCTGATTTTGATGTCTTTTCTTCATCAGGTGCAGCCCATGGTTCTTTGATCTTCTATTTTGAATCTTCTTCTATTGGATGTGGTCCTTCAATGATATCAATATAATCTCCTTTTTGCAATACTCTTACTAAGCTATGGTGAATATCATTGAGCTCAAGAGGAGTTGTTTGGAAGTGTTGTACCTTAGCATTGTAATTGGGTTGAGCTACTTCAATGTATGAGTTTAGAAATGGTGGTATAGGTAGTTGAGTGGGAGTGTATATTTTAGATGGATGTGGATGACGTTGTGGTTGGGTAGGTGGTTCCCCACTATATACTTGCTGATCTTGTCTGTTGTTTGGGTTCGGGTTTGGCTGGGTAGGCATTTGGGGTTGCCTTGGTGGAGCAGGCGACAATGGTTGAGCAGGTGGTGGAGGTAAAAGAGTGGGAGAAGAGTTGTACTAGGGCCTCCACCCCTAATGAGATGCATTCCACTGAGGTTGCAGCTAAGCACTGGGTTGAATTGAATAGGTGGTTGGTTGGGTATGATATGGAAATGTGAAGGACCAAGGAGGAGGTGTGGACCAGGATGGATGAGCAGGGGGGCCACAAGAAGGTATGGATGTGACTTGGTTGGGGTTGTAGATACCTGAGATGTCCCTTGCATCCCCTGCTAATATGTTCTAGGTCCATATGGCCTCCTTTGGTCGACGTAATAAATTTTTTTAGTGGCTCCTTCGACCCCTTGTTATACAACTTTAAGTCTGGGTAAGGACGGGCACTTGTCTGTAGAATGATTTTCTTCACAGATTGAACAAACCCTTATAGATTTCAATGGGCATTCATTCCTAGGATTCCTCCAGGTGCATCTAAGGCAAAAAATGGCCAAAGCCCTCTCTCCTTCCTCTTGTTTCCTTTTGATATGTGAGGTCTCCATTTTCATGGCAAGAATATGCAGCATCTCTCTTGAGGTCTTCCAGAAGTTTCAAATTTCATCTTTAATTGATGAATTGGAAAAAAAGGTACTACTCCGAACATTTCTATTTTCAGCCATTGGCTCTAGATGAATGTTTTCTTCTTCCTCTTCCCCTATAGGTTCTTCAAATATCTCTGGTTGTTACCTAAGGGTTTTTCCCTATTGCAGCCACTGAAGAAGAGAGAAGGTTGGCTGTGTGAAGCAGTGGGGGTGTTAGGCAAACATTTTCCTGAACTATCTCTGTTCCTACGAGGCATGAAAGGAAATCTCTTTTTGGGTCATTTTTGCTTGTACCTACAAACTGAAATTGATTGAACAAAGAAATTGCAACTACTGAAATGAACTTGCTGAAATGGAAATTGCAGAATTGAAATGAAAGCAAGGAAATGACTAATCTACTTTGCTGAAATGGAAATTGAAGAATTGAAATGAAAGCAAGGAAATGACTAATCTGTTTTTGCTTAAATAGACTACTTAGCAGAATGTTGGAAGAAGAAATAGAAGAAAGCAGTAATCACAAAATACTTTGACGCTTCCCCGGCAACGGCACCAAAAAGCGGTTAGAACCAGTATTGCAGCAAGAATGTTGCAACTCCCGGGGCTTCCCACTTTACTTTTATCAACCCAGTAGTTCGCAAGAAACTTGGAAGTGACGGTGCTGTATGCACAAGTACTAGCTCTAACTGTAGGTTGTCACTTGGTTAGCTGGCACAAGATCACTAGGAGCTCAAGCCAACTTCTATGGGTTTCCAGAAGAAGCTTTTAACTGTGATGAAAGAAAGCTAACTCTACAGAGGCTATCCTACTTGCAGAAAGAGAAAGAAGATGGAGTATAAAGCAAACCCTAGCAAACCCTAATTTACCCACTAACTGTACTTTTGCAAGAAGAGAGTTGAAAATCTAGGAAAAGAGTGCCATTACCTACTTAGGAAATAAAGCACACCTATTCAAGCTCTTTCTAGAAGGAAATGAGGAAAAACATCCTTTTTGGATTTTCGTATATTTTGTTATGCATGTAATTTAACTGTTTGTGGATGTGGCGACGATTAGGCGGGGATGGAAGGTGACCTTGGAGTTTGCAAAGGTGTAGGAAGGTGTGGAGGGGTCGTAAGAAGCTTCTGGTAACCTTCTAGAGGCTTGCTTTGTAATCGGACTTCACAAAGTCACTTTCAGGAAATTCTACAGGAGGCTGCAGGGAATCTACAGGAGGTTCTATAGGAGGGTCTACAGGAAGATGCTGAGAGCTATTTTCGAGGGTTTAAAGGTGGAAAAACAGTGGGAAAAGGGAGTTGAGGACTAGAGGGATGTGTTTAAGGTGTCTGAAGCTTATAAAGGGTGACTAGGAAAGAAGATGATGGTTGGATTTGTTCAAGGGGCAAGATGAAAGCTTATGAGGAAAATGCATAAATTAATGTAGATTTGTGAAGGGATGTGGATGACCTACGAAACATGTAGCGAAAGAGATGGTGAAAGCCGATGTATGGACTTATTATGAGCAAATATGTTCTGTAAATGAGCTACAAGTCAAAACACTGAAACTGAGCAAGAAAAGAGCTAGTTGTACCAAAAACAGAATTGTCTCATGTTAACCTAAATTCTGACCTAGGAACATAAAATGCTGAACAATGCTATATGGAAATGAAAGAATTTAAAGATATTTATTGTAGGAACATATATGAGTATGATAAACTACATCTGAAGCAAAGCATTAACCTCTAAATCAAACTAAAACACTAGAAATTGCACGGGGAATGCAAAACTGTGTTTTTATGGGAGCAAGCAGATCTTGACCTCAATTCATGGCCCCAAAAGGAGGAAGGGAGGTCAGGCTCTATTGATGGCCTTTTTGTATCTTTCTCTTACCACTATTTAACCTACTTCAGCAACTGAAATGGAAACAACTATGTAAACCACCAAAAGAAACCTATTCTAACCATGGAAAAATGAATCTATCTAACAGAAATTAATTCATGAACTGAAGAAAAAACATATGAGTACAAAGCAAGAGGTGTTGGGTAGCTTGGCTTGGGCCCTAACCCAAGAGCTTCATCCCTCTGAAAGAAATTAGTGTTGGCACATAAAATATTTCATTTCCATTATCAAAATAATAGTCACATTACATAAAATTGTTGATCGAAGTAAGCTCGAAATGAGCTGAGAAAGAACTACAACAAAAGTGTGAAAATTTGACTAATATGCAACTAAAATACTGAGCACCTAAGCCCTTCTATTTATAAAACTAGAGCCTCCAACAGCGCTCATAAAATCAAGGAGGCTTGGCTCCCAAGACTAGAAATAGACAATAGTTCTTCTTCACTTGTTCGGTTGTCCCTTTCATGCATTGATGTGGCTTGTGCTCCGAGTTTTCTGAAGGATGATTCAAAGTAGGGGGTCATAAATGAGGGGGACACCCTCCTACAAACCCTCTCCCTTGTTTTCTTTGAATATTGGCTACTAAATGCTCATTGACCCTTTGACATTGTTTTGAAATTAGCCAAAAATCTGCATAAAGCACACATTAGACTTCATGGCATAATGACTAACCCAATTCACTCTATTAGCATAAATATAATAAAAACCATACAATAAAATAATGAGAATGGTGGATTAAGCTGAGTTAGGAGGCCAAATAAGTCCATATAATTACATTTATGGGGCTCATCAGGCGGGCCACCTCCAATGGATTCGGCCCATGCCCCATCACACTAAGCAAAAAATGTGCCATATATGAATTGAGGGTGGCAGGGCTCAAACCCTCCTAGCCGATATGACCTGCGTGCATCCCGGGCACCCTCTTACACCTCCACATGTTAAACCAAACAAACATCAACCCAAACTTTAATACAAACACGCCCAAATAAACCTTTTACCCGGAGTTTTGGGGAGGTGGGATTTGATCCACCGACTAGCCCATAATTAATTACATTCTTTTACCAACAAGTCACTGGGGCTTTATTGAATAATCTACCCAAAAGCTTATATAAATCCTCATTTCGTCAGTGTGCCCAAGGATGGAGGAGCCAGGAGAGCACACAGAAATCGAGACATAAATTTTTTAATCAATTTATTTTGCAAGTGCAACCATGAGCCCAGAGAAGAGGCAGTCAGAACCATGATTGGGAAAAATTCTCAGGAGGGTGAAATTTGCACAGTGTCCAAATTGGAAAAAATTTATGTCCATCTTACACCTTAGGAACATGAACCTGATGGCGTAGTTAGTTTCCTGATCTGAGCAGTAGATTTTCAGAGGACCCAAAGGAGGGAATCTTTGAGACATCTAAGGGGAATCCAAAAGATTCCTTAAGCCTGAGATTTTCACTTTCTCATAATTCAGAAATTTGACAGTCGATTTTACACTATTCAACGTCACAAATCTGGTGGTGCAATCATATTTTCTATTTGAGTATTCTATTTTTCAGCCACTTTTCTAAGTGGAGTGCAGTTGTTATTATTCAACGTGTGAGCAATCATTCCATGAGATTCGACGCAGTGAGATTGATATTATGACCAACTTTAGTAGTTTGACATCCTTTTCTTTAGATGGCCCCAAGATGTGAGGTATATGTAGTGTGTCCATGTACTCCCTTCTTCTATGCATTGTGCTACACAATTCCCTGTTTGATGTTCGATGTGGGATCTCATTTCTTACGTGTCTCATGGTTCCTACTTGATGTGATGGAGAATCATTTGTGGGATGTATTTGTTGTCATCATTCGTCATGTCTTCTTTGAGATCCCTTTTTCATTAGGTTGATGGGATACTCATGTGTCACCATGTATGATTGCATTTAGATCCCTTTTATGCCATGTTGGCGGGATGCTCATTATCATGTTGCATGATTTTGTATCATACTGATAGGAGTCCTTTTTTACTGAGAGTTCTTATAGCGAAACATCTCTTGGAGCCACTCCTGCATGAGGGCCTTTTCCTTGTATGATAGTGATGTCACCTCTTATGTACATCATCACTATTTAGGCCTAACCCATATTGACACTGAGACCCAGAGACGTAGTCCCTCATTGACGAACTCCATTATCAACGACTTGCTTTCATGTGTTGATGATTGTCGTGTTCCTCTTCTTTAAGGCATACATATATGGTAAAATATGTTATTTAAAAGGAAATTCTAATCACATCACGAAAGTAAATGTTCTTGGTTAAATACGGGAGTTGAGTCAACTCGAATCAATTAAACCCTAAGAATATGAACTCTTAGATCAATAAACTAAAGTTATTGATATTATAAACCCAACGGAATAATAAAACTAAGGGATAAAAATTATAAACCCAAGGTATATAAACCCTAACATGAATAATATAACCACTAAATAAATAAGGTTGACCATGGTTGACCATCGTTGGTTTCCATAAAGATACAATCCTTTTCACAATGCAACGTGGGATCATGGTTGACAATGATTGATTTTCATAGTGAGAAAATCTTTGTCAAAACGCAATGTTGAACCATGGTTGACTGTGGTTGATTTCCATATCGATATGGTTTGACCATGGTTGAACATGGCTGGCTATTATTGACCATGATTAATATTATAAACCTAATGGATTGATATTATAACTCAAGAGAATAGTACACCCAAGGGATTAATACTAAAACCCCAAGGGATTATGAACCTAAGAGAATAATATTAAACCGAAGGGACTAATATTATAAAACCAATGTATATAATTCCTAAGGTAAATATTATAAACACTAAAATAAACATGATTGACCATGGTTGATTTTCATACTGAGACAATCCTTACACAGTGTCATGTTGGGCCATGATTGACCATGGTTGATTTTCATATCGAGACAATTTTTGTCACAATGTGATGTTGGACTATGATTCATCATGGTTGATTTTCATATCGAGACAATCTTTGTCAAACTGTGATATTCGAACATGTTTGACTATGATTGACCATGGTTGACCATTTCTAATACTATTAAACATCGTTAACCATGATCAACCATGGTTGGCCATGATTTTCCATGATTTTTATATGGAGACAATTTTTGTCATAATGCGAGATCCGACCATGATTGAGCATAGTTGACCATGGTTGGTTATGGTTGACCATTATTGAGAATGATTGATATTATAAACCCATGTTAACAATAATCCCAACGGATTGATATTATGAACCCAAGGGAAAAATAAACCCAATGCATTAATACTAAAACCACAAGGCATTATGAACCCAAGGGAAAGATAAACCGAAGTGATTAATACTAAAACCCCAATGGATTATGAATTAAAGCGAATAATATTAAACCCAATGGACTAATATTATAAAACCAAAATTGGTAAACCCTAATATAAATATTACAAACATTAAAATAAACACAGTTTATTTTAATGGTGAGACAATCGTTGTCAGAATGTGACATTTAGCCATGGTTGACCATGGTTGGATATGGTTCACAATACTTGGCCATTATTGGTATTATAAACCTAAGGGAATAATAAACCCCATGGATTAATACTAAAACCCCAGGGGAATATGAACCCAGGGGAATATTATTAAACTCAAGGGACTAATATTATAAACCCAAGGTATAAAATCCCAAAGATAAATATTAAAAATCTTAAAATAAACATGGTTGAGAACAATTGATTTTTATATTGAGACTATCCTTCTCACAGTGCAATGTTGGACCATGGTCCATTGTGGTTGATTATGGTTGACCATGGTTGAATAATATTAAACCCTAGGAATATGAACCCTTAGATCAATAAACCCAACAGATTGATATTATAAACCCAAGGGAATAATAAACCTAAGTGATAAAAATTATCAACCCAAGGTATGTTAACCCTAACATGATTATTATAAACCTTAAAATAAACATGGTTGACCAGAGTTGTCCATGGCTAATTTCCATATTAAATTAATCAATTGTGATATTGACATAATCATAAATAGTTCAACTGATATTTAACCAATAATATTGGGGTTTTTTAAAACCAAGGGATTATTAATATTATAAATACAAGAGATCAATAAACCAAAGGCATTAGTACTATAAAAACAAATGATTAATAAACCCAAACAATCAATAAACTTAACAAACTATTATTAAAAACCCAAATGATTAATAAACCTTAGTAATTAATATTTTAAACTCACGGGATTAATCAAACCAAGGGATTAAATGATAAAAAAAGGAATTATGAATATTATAAATTTGAAGAATGAAAAATCCCAACCATTTAATATTATAAATCCGAGGAATTAGTAAATCGAAGGGAAAAATATTAGAAACCCAAGGGATCAAAAAATGCAAGGGATCAATATTAAAAACAAGAGGGATTAATAAATTCTAGGAATTAATATTTTAAACACAAAGTATTGATAAACCGACATGACTATGAATATTATAAGCCCAAGGGATCAATAAACCCTAGGGATTGCTAATATTATAAACCCAACAATGTTAATAAATTGAAGGGATAAACATCGTAAACCTAAGGGATTAATATTAAACATTAGGACTATTGTGTAACACTTAATATTGCGCCTTAATACACCCAAGGGATTAAATGGAAAACCCAATGGATTTTTAATATTATAAACTTATAGAACAAGTAAACCCAAGTGTTTAATATCATATACCCAAGGAAATAGCAAACCCAACACAGTAAGATTATAAATATAAAGGATTAATAAATCCAACCGGAATAATAAACCCGGGGAATCAATAAACCAAACAAACTAATATAAAACACGAGATAGATTAATAAACCCTAAGAATTAATATTTTGAACTCAAGGGATTAATAAACCGAAGGGTATTTAAAATAGTCGACCATGTTTGAATTTCATATTGAGACAATCTTTGTTAGAACGGGACGTTGGACCATGGTTCACCATAGCTGATTTCCATATTGAGACAACCTATCTCACAATGTGAAATTTGACTATGGTTGAATAATATTAATCCTGAGGGACTAATGTTACAAATCCAAGGTATATAAACCCTAACATAAATATTATAAACACTAAAATAAACATTATTCACCATGGTTAATTTTCATATTGACATAATCCATGTCACATTGGATTGATATTATAAACCCAATGGAATGATAAACCAAAGTGATTAACACTAAAACCCTAAGGGATTATGAACCAAAGGGAATAGCATTAAACCCAAGGGACTAATATTATAATCCCAAGGTGTATAAACCATAAGATAAATATTATAAACACTAAAATAAACATGGATGACCATGTTTGATTTTCATAGTGACACAATCCTTATCAAAATGTGACATCGGACCATGGTTCACCTGGTTGATTTTGATATCAGGCCAATCTTTCTCACAATGTGACAATGGACAATGATTTTTCTCATATCGAGACAATCTTTATCAAATTCTAGCGTTCAACCGTGGTTGACCATGATTGCTATTATAACCTAAGGGAATAGGAAACCAAAGGGATTGATATTATGAACCCAAGTGAATAATAAACGTAAGGGATTTTGAACTCAAGGGAATAATGTTAAACCCAAGGGACTAATATTATAAACACAAGATATATAAACCGTAAGATAAATATTATAAACAATAAAATAAACATGGTTGGTTTTCATGTTGAGACAATCCTTCTCACAATGTGGCATTTGACCATGGTTGACAATGGTTGGCTATGATTGTCAACGATGGTTGGCCATTATTGATATTATAAACTTAAGTGAATAATAAAACCAAGGGATTTATATTATAAACCCAAGGGAATAATAAACTCAATGGATTAATACTAAAACCCCAAGGGATTATGAACCGAAGGGAATAATATTAAACCAAGAGGACTAATATTATAAACGCAAGTATATAAACCCTAAGATAAACATTATAAACACTAAAATAAACATGGTTAAGCATGTTTCACTAAATTCAACCATGGTTGATCATATAAAATTTTATTAATTTATTAATAATTTATATTAATTTGTTAAATAGTATCAATTAATTAATAATTGATTTAAGGTAATTCATCTATAATAACTAATATAACTATTAATGTAAATATCCTAAATTAATGTTCAAACGTTATCTTTTATTTCCAATTATAAATTATTTATAGTTAAATTATAAAAATTTTGTTATATAAAATTTGTGTGATGTCTTGTACACTATTATCGTGTTTTATAATTTATTTTTTAAATATTAACTGTTTTATTAATTATTAATTATGTTATTTTCTTAATACTAAAACGAATATAAATTTATTTAAATTTAATATTTTATTATAAATTTATGTTATTATATAATTTACTAATTAATGTTTTTATATTTTACTAATTCAATATATTATGATATAAATATGTCATTTATATATATATAATAAGAGAGTAATTTTATAATTATTTTTTATCTATTTTATTAGTTTCATTTTCATGATTTGTTTTCATTTAAGAGTGAGATTTCATATAAGAATAATTAAGAAAATCCATCACTTAATAGGTTTTATATTAAAATAGTTTATATATCTAGAATATACCCAAGGAAAAATTATTCAAGCAATAAACTCGTTATCAACCATTAGAAGATATCCCTTAATTACATCTCATATAAAAATAATTAATAAAAGTAATGAAACAATGTATTTTATTAAAAAATAATAAATTTAACTAACATTAAATCTAACAAATTTTAAATAATATTAAATAATATTGGACTTAGCTAATTTTTAATATTGAAAACTAAGATTAACCTAATAATTTCTCTAATGTGTTATGCTCCTTATGATAAAGTAAGGTCTGGACAAATTAAATTTAATATTAACCCTAACCATATTTTAGGGTTGTAGAGTTCAGGCCAAAACATAAAACTTTAACGTTAATAGGGAGGCATTTTCTTTAGTCTGCAGTAGATTTATGTGCAAGCAGGTGGCTTCAGTGTTTGTTCACATCTTGATTATTCATGGTCGGGTGCAAAAAGGAGGTTGGAGGATCGGTGGTTCAAAGTAGAAGCCCTCCTTGGCCGTGGTGAGAATCGTTTTCTTATGAGAAAATATTGATGGTTTGGTTTGCATGTTTTCAATGACAGGGCAAGATAGCAGAAAATATATTAGCATTGGTTGTGGTGCCATGGTAAGGTGTATCTACTATCCTTTTGAGATCGTTGTTGATTCTTTATTAGTTGGTTTGCTCAGAATTAAGAGATTTTCTTCAATTAAATCTCCAAAAAAATATGTAGAGGCAACGATTTCTCTATACTGGGCACGGGAGCTTCACTCAATCAACCTCTAACCTATCACGTGCATTTGTGGGATATTAAACAATACCCTTAATTTGACTACATATTGGAAGATACCCCTAAAAATAACATTACTTAATTGCTTACCAATATGAGCCCAATACACCTTCCAGATTTAAAAACCCCCTACTTCCACTAGATATTGTAGATATCCATTTTTTCATTAACATTTTTCATACCCCTTTGTAGTTTTTCATTAACTTTGAGCTCCATTTTTTATATCTACATATATAAAAACACTTTACCCCTTATATATCCCCCAATATATTATGTCATTTTTTCCTCAATATATATCGCCCAATATGAACCCACGTGGTATGGTATTGCTCCCCCAATGAAGCCCCCATGATAATGGGACATACTGAGACTAAATTGAATAGTTACAATACATTGCAAACCAGAAAACCCAGACTAATATAACATTACAAACTAGACAATCTAGAGATTAGGAAAAAGCAAAGCCAAAAAAGGAAAATTATGTTATCATAATCCTAAGTAGTTATAAAGCCTTCCCTAACATCATCCTCATTCCTAAAATTAATAATAAACATTAACTTATTTTAGTCTTAAATCTCCACATATGACCTTCTCACCTACGGAACAAATATTATTTGGAAACTGGGAATAAAAAATACAACGAGGCCATGAAATTTGATTTGAAATTTGATATATTCAATAATTACAGTACATAACAAGGGGGCTGCAATACCCAAATAAATTCTTCAACTCTAACAACAATGAATGAAATTTTCTATAAATAAGTTTGAATTGGATTAGAAGAGGCTAACAAGGCACTTCGAGGCTCTCAATTATGGGGAATTCTTGCCATAATTGATCATGAGTATGAGGGTTTTAAAAATACATTTGCGGAAATTATGATGAAGGTAGACAGTTGGGAAATAGGATCATATAAGGCTATTCTAACACATTTTCTATCTGCCATTAGATTCGTCCAAATTTAGTGGAGTAGAGGTTGGTTTGTTTAATTGGCATCTCTTTTAGAAAATATGTGTCAAGTCATTGCATAATAGAGAGAAGTCACATGGAAAATCCCTTTTTGGAATTATGAGTGATTATGGTAGCCCAAGTGAAGTTTCGCAAATTGGATAACAAAGTTTTATCCTCAACCATTTTTAATTGCAATTTGAGTGAAAGAGCACATTTGCAGATTTCCATCTTTTGATGCAGGAGCATCGAACCACCCTTAATCAAAAGTCAAAGTCAAATCTATGGAGGAGGAGATGTGGACAATCATATAAACCAGGAGCAATTTTCTATTAAAAACAAGCTAATCTGATGGAATTGATAAGTCTCGAGAAGATTTAATTTAATGTAATTATCCACCATGTATGCAAATAGAGAGATTTAGGTGATTTGTGAGAGGAAATCGTGGATCTGAGATGATCCATGCTTATCTAATTATATATAAAGAGAGTCTGTATTGTGAGATAGAGAGAGCATAGGAAGAGGGTGAGAATACATTGTAATCGATAGAGAAATTGTGAGTAAGGCTGAAATGCTTTAGACTATAATTGATTCTGTATAATCTAAATATCTATTATGTGGATTTTGTGTGTCTGGTTACCAATAGTTAGATGCCTATATTGAATAAGTGAAATTCCATGTCACAAGGTTATTGATCGACCATCGACCACTATAAGGATTGATGGCAATCCAACGTTAATACGATATATGTGCATGAGTGTTTAAACAGAGTGTAGCAGAGTTAATCTAGGTGGAAATGTGAATTACATCATAAGCGAACAAGCGTAGAGGGAGCAGTTGGATCGTTTAGATCGATGGATATTAATGGAGGAAGAAGAATGGTGGAGGAATAGATCTAGATCGTCAGATCAATAGATCTATTAGATCGATGATGATCGGTCGATTGCGGGGGTAGGAGAGTATAAATTTTCTTGATTGTGGCTGAAGTTCCGCACCTGCTCCTAGCCGCCGATCTCATATTCAACTTCTTAGGTCACAATAAATTACGGGGGTTAAGCCGTTTTTAAACCATGTGCTTGTTGAAGTCCTGCAAATTGTAGATTCGATGGCCTCTTATCTCTAACGGTATCGTGCACCAATCAGCTCGTGCAATAGTCAAGGAAGAAAAGTCGTTTAATTAGTGTAGATGGTTAGGGGGTGGAGAAAAGTGGTAAGCTGTAATTTAGGGTGGTCACTTGATTCCATTAATCAACCGACACATAGAACTCAAGTGGAGAGAGAAAACCACTTTATCAGGAGGTAATCCTCATGAAAGTGTTTCACCTAATATCACTGTTAACCGTTGGATCAATTATGCTTTGATCAATGGTGGGGGATCACCGATAGTTTTGCATCACAATATTTCATGAGTGGATGAGCCTTGGCCTTAAGAAAATGTGATTTGCGATGTACGATGCTTAGGTGTATCAACAACCATCAGATTGAATGATAAAATAAATGACAGAGATTAAAGCCAATAAGACTTCAGCCTGAGTGGACTGGGGAAGTTTATGGACACCGATTTAAATCTATTTGGGGTCTGGTCTTGGGTGTTTAGAGTGAGACCGGTGTTCGTTGGTGTGTTTCATTATATTTCGTTATTTGGTGATTGGTCGGGTTTTTGTTAAAACCCACCAATTTAAACGCTTTTGATGTAAGTGTGGGCCATAACCCACAGGGCCACGTAAGGATTTATGAAATTAAAGTGAAATTGCCTTTAGGCCATTTTTCCTGCATTAAGTGGTATTAAGGAGGGAAAGGTTTCCTATGGGAAGAAAGAATATTTTGCGTGTGAAATAAGCACGTAAAGTTATTTTGAAGACTGGTGAGTTTGTGGTCTTTAGCAGAAGGTGAGAAAACTTGCAGCAACCTAGAGCATGAAATGCTCATATGGTTCCATAGAAGAGAGAACCAGAGAGATGCCAAAAGACAAATCTCAAGGAGAGAAGCTTGGTCACATATCATGTAGCAGAGAGGACTATTGCTGCAGAGGTTTTGTTGCAGCTCACAGAAAGATCATGAAGGCAGTTCCACTGAGGAAGTGGGTAGAATTTCTATGGGATTAAGGACAAGCATATGAGCAGGAGGTCATAATTTTTTGTGCCTCAAGAGTCTAATGTAGGAGCATCTGACCACCCTTAATCAAAAGTCAAAGTCAAAGCTATGGAGGAGGAGATGTCGAAAATCATGTAAACCGAGAGCAATTTTTTGTTAAAAACGAGCTAATTTTATGGAATTGATAAGTCTCGAGAAGATTTAATTTAATGTAATTATCTGCCATGTATGCGAATAAAGAGATTTAGGTGATTTGTTAGAGGAAATCGTGGATTTGAAATGATCCATGCTTATGTAATTCCTATACAAAGAGAGTCTGTATCGTGAGATAGAGAGAGCATAGACAGAGGGTGAGAATACAGTGTAATCGATAGAGAAATTGTGACTAAGGCTGAAATTCCTTAGACTGTAATTGATTCTGTATAGTATAAATATTTTTTATATCGATTTCCTTTGTCAAGTTACTAATAGTTAGATGTCTGTGTTGAATAAGTGAAATTCCATGTTGCAGGATTGTTGATCGACCATCGAACACTATAAGGATCGATGGCGATCCAACATTAATACAATATATGTGTGTGAGTGTTTAAACAAAGTGTGACAGAGTTAACCTGGTGGAAATGTGAATACCATCATAAGTGAACAAGTGTAGAGGGAGCCGTCAGATTGTTTAGATCAATGGATATTAATGGGAGAAGAAGAATGGTGGAGGAATAGATTTGGATCGTCAGATCGAGAGATCTATTAGATCGATGATGATCAGTCAATTACGGGGGTAGGAGAGTATGATTTTCTTGATTATGGCTGAAGTCCCGCACTTTCTCCTAGCTGTCGATCTCATATTCAGCTTTTTAGGTCACAGTTAACTGCGGGGATTAAGCCATTTTTATACCATGTGCTATTTGAAGTCCAAAAAACCATATATTTGATGGAATCTTCTATCTAACTGTCATCGTGCACCAATCAACTTGTGAAATAGTTAAGGAAGAAAAGTGGTTTTATCAGTGTAGCTGGTTATCTGGTGGAGAAAACTGGTAAGTGGTAATTCAGGGTGGTCACCTGATTCCATTAATCAACTAACACGTATCACTAGTGTGGAGAGAGGAAACCACTTTATCAGGCAGTAATCCTTGTACAAGTGCACACCCAATATCACTATTAACCGTTGGATCAAGTGTGCTTTTACCAATGGTGGGGGATCATCGATAGTTTCACATCACAATATTTCATGAGTGGATGAACCTTAGCCTTAAGAAAATGTGATTTGCGATGTGCGATGCTAGGGTGTATCAACAACCGTCGGATTGAATGGTAAGATCAACGACAGAGATTGAAGCAAATAATACTTGGGCCTCATTGGACCTGGGAAGTTTATGGACGCGGCTTTAAATCTATTTGGGGTCTGGGCTTGTGTGTTCGGAGTGGGATTGACGTTCGTTGGTGGGTTTCATCGTATTCCACTATTTGGTGATTGGTCGAGCTTTTTTTAAAACCCACCAATGTAAATGCTTTCAATGTAAATGTGGGCCATAAACCACAAGGCAACCTAAGGATTTATGAAATGAAAAGGAAATTTCCTTTAGGAAGTTTTTCCTGCATCATTTTTACTGCGATCGTGCTCAACCTAATTGAAGGTTTCTATGCAAATGGAACATGATGATCTATATTTCCTTTTATGCCTTTACCACTTCATTTAATTCAATGTATTCACAAACTCTTTCCACTATCTCTACCACACCATTAGATTTCTTCACTTATTTCCTGTCTTACTCATCTATCTATTGTCGCATTTACTCTATTTTTATATCGACACAATTTTTGTCACAATGCGACATCTTACCATGATTGACAATGGTTGGTTATGGTTGACCTTGGTTGACCATGTTTGACCATCATTGATATTATAAACTGAAGATAATTATAAACCCAAGGGATTGATAGTATGAAATAAAGCAAAAAATGAACCCGAGGGATTAATACTAAAACCCCATTATTGACCATGGTTGACAATGGTTGACCATGATTGCTATTATAAAACTAAGGGAATAATAAACCCAATGGATTGATATTATAAACCCAAAGGAATAATAAACCCAATGGATTAACACTAAAACCCCAAGGGATTATGAACCCAAGGGAATTATATAATGTTAAACCGAGGGGAATAATATTATAAACCCAAGGTATAAAAGGCCAAAGATAAATATTAAAAATATTGAAACAAACATGCTTGAGCACGGTTGATTTCATATCGAGATAATCCTTGTCACAATGTGATATTGGAACATGTTGACCATGGTTGATTATAGTTGGCCATTCTTAAATAATACTAAACCCTAAGAATATGAACTCCTAGAGCAATAAACCCAAGTTATTGATATTATAAACCCAAGGGAATAATAAACCTAAGGGATAAAAACTATAAACCGAGGATATATAAACCCTAACATGAATATTATAAACACTAAAATAAACATGGCTGACCATGGTTGACCGTGGTTGATTTCCATATAGAGACAATTCTTTTCACAATGCAACGTTGGACCATGGTTGACCATGATTGATTTTCATATCGAGAAAATCTTTGTCAAAACGCAACATTGAACCATGGTTGACCATGGTTGATTCCCATATCCATATGGTTTTACCCTTGTTGAACATGGTCAGCTATGATTGAGCATGGTTGACCATGATTAATATTATAAACCCAATGGATTGATATTATAAACTCAAGGGAATAATAAACCCAAAGGATTAATGCTAAAACCCCAAGGGATTAAGAATCCAAGAGACTAATATTAAACCGAAGGGACTAATATTATAAAACCAATGTATATAAACCCTAAGATAAATATTATAAACACTAAAATAAACATGACTAAGCATGGTTGATTTTCATATTGAGAAAATACTTATCAGAATGTCATGTTGGACCATGGTTGACCATGATTGATTTTCATATCAAAACAATTTTTGTCACAATGCGACTTTGAACCATGGTTCATAATGGTTGATTTTCATATCAAGACAATCTTTGTGACACTGTGACGTTCAAACATGTTTCACCATGATTGACCATGGCTGACCATGGTTTACCATGTTTAATACTATAAAACATGGTTAACCATCATCAACCATGGTTTACCATGGTTAACGATGATTGTCCATGATTTTTATATGGAGACAATTTTTGTCATAATGTGAGATCCGACCATAATTTACCATGGTTGACCATGGCTCGTTATTTTCGATCATTGTTGAGAATGATTGATAGTATAAACCCATGTTAATAATAATCCCAAGGGATTGATATTATGAACCCAAGGGCATAATAAACCTAAGGGATTAATACTAAAACCTGAAGGGATTATGAACCCAAGTGGAAAATAAACCCAAGGGATTAATACTAAAACCCAAACAAATTATGAACCCAAGGGAATAATATTAAACCCAGTGGACTAATATTACAAACCAAAAATTGGTAAACCCTAATATAAATATTACAAACACTAAAATAAACACAGTTTATTTAAATGGTGAGACAATCGTTGTCAAAATGCGATATTTAACCATGGTTGACCATGGTTGGATATGGTTCACAATGGTTGACCATGATTGGTATTATAAACCTAAGGGAATAATAAACCCAAGGGATTGATATTGTAAACCCAAAGGAATAATAAACCCAAGGGATTAATACTAAAATCCCAAGGGATTATGAACCCAAGGGAATAATATTAAACTCAAGGGACTAATATTATAAACCCAATGTATAAAAACCCAAATATAAAATTTAAAACTAATAAAACAAATATGTTTTAACACAATTGATTTTCATATTGAGACTATCCTTGTCACAATGTGACATTGGATGATGGTATAGCATGGTTGATTATGGTTTACCATTGTTGAATAATATTAAACCCTAGTAATATGACCCCTTAAATCAGTAAATCCAAGGGATTGATATTATAGACCCAAGGGAAAATAAACCTAAGGGATAAAAGTTATAAACCCAAGGTATGTTTTGTTATGCTTCTTAACCTGCAAAAGATACCCAAATATAGAATATGCGAAGAAAAGAGACCGAGAACACAGAATGGCAATGCCTTTATTATTCAGAGAGAAATGTTCACTTGCCTCTTCGAGGGGGCAACCTCCAATAGAGCAGAGCTCGATTACAAAAA